>CP094632.1:36304707-36573799 GCA_023657505.1 Camelina hispida
AGGTACATGCGTTTCCACCCTTGAAATTCATGATTTTGAGGATATTCACATGCCATGCATCAAAGATACTTCATTTGATACGCCACGTCAACATGAATGGCTATGATTCGCACATGTGAGCCTCAACGTCTGGGACATTTTAAGAGCAGAAAACTTCATAGGATTATCATGAAATATGTTTGACATTGAATATCATTGTGCTTTGAATGTTCATGATCTCAAGTTTGAGTTTTCAATGCCTCATGTATTCTACTCTTCTGAAGAACCACTCTTGGTGTGTTCTTTGGATACATACAATTTTGCATGAAACAAAAGACCTGAGGTTGATTATATGAATGCAGGATATCAGGTTTTTATGAAATTAATGGTGATGAAGTTATTATTTTGTGAAACCTCGTTTCAACTCCGAAATTGACCCTTTATTTTTCCATTAAATGCATTTCCGATCCTCATGAGCATCCAACCATCAAGGAATATTTCAAAGTATATGCTACATTTGTAGTGAACTTCCTGATGTAAATTTCATTGTTTTGCCATGGATAATTGTGTATTACTTAACACATATTGTTATTGCATTAATGCTAGAAGGACTAAAGGTCCATCGCTCAGCCTTTTGATACTCATGATTAACATTTTGTGTTGAGCGGTCAAGCCATACCTTAAACAAGCGCTTATGGGAGGCAACCCATGGGGTTTGTGCTGGCTTTACCCTTTTCTTTTTATTTGTCTTAGGATTTTGGTGTTGTTTTTTTATTACGGTGAAATCACGTCCGGTGTTATGTTTTCAGAACAGGTTCCAAACGCAGAAGATGCGAAACTTTTTGTTCCGGAGCTTAGGATCAGTCATCCTCCTTAAAGATCGACCGATCCCAGTGGTTTTTGCGGGTGTCTCTAAGTTCAATAATGTTTCAGATCTCAATCCCATTCCAAGACTGATCGATCCACACCCTTGCCAACACCACTCCAACACCATATGTGAGATCACCGGTTTTTGTTTTCATTTCTTTTTTTCTTTTTCATTTTTCTTATTTTCTTGTCGGATTCATTCTTTTCTTGGCTTTGCTTTCACACCGGACGGTGTGAAGTGTCCGGGGAGTGGATGTCTCCAAGTTACTGATGTCGTTTTGGTTGTTTCTTTTGGATTTTTTTTTCTTTTATTTGAGTCATTGTCTGTGTCTAAAAAATTTGGGAAACTATGATCATTTCTAGGAATCTTTTGCTTTGAACTAACACTCTTATGATTGCTTTAGTACTTTTGATTGAATTGAAGCTTGGAATGAACATGAGCAGTCTCAACACGCCTCAAAAGACACTCGCCAAGGAGAACACTAAGTTGAACCAGAAGTTGTCTCTAGCTTTACCAGGACTTAACCGGACTAAATTGCTTACCTTGGGGGCTTGGTATACATCTGAGACACTTTCAAGCCTTACAAGACGTGCATCTCCTCACAAAGTATGCTTCCCCTCTCTTCCCTTCAGTACTCAGTAAAAAAGGAGAGTAGAGAAGAAAAGAGAAAAAGAGGATATAGGTAATAAAAGAAGTGAACCGAGGGTTGTGCGTGAACCCGTGCATCCTTCGGACCTCATGGAAACCTGTCCGCAAGAAAGAGCAAAGGATTGATAAAAATAAAATGATACCCTAGAAAATTTGGAGAAATCAATCCTTTGGAAGTGAGAAAAGAGTAGAGGAAAGGGAGCATAGGAGGTCTTGGCGATAAGAGGTTGAAGGAGTCAACAGTTCAATGATCGATACCCCCATGGTAAGACACCTATTACTAATCTGATGTAGAGAGACAACAATGGGGAGACTGAAGGTTCTCTAAGGCCGTGGAGTTCGAGTAGGGAGTGTGATCCTAATCATGGGCAGAGTACATAAAGTAGTTCTCGATTTGATTTGATGAAGAGTGCAAAGAAGAGGTTCCCGAGAATATGTGAGTTTCCACTTTCAAACCTTTTCTCTGTTCTTGAATTTTTGCCTGTTCTTGCTTGAGGACAAGCAAAGATTCAAGTCCGGGGAATTGATGTGTCTGTATTTTATAGGGTTTTAACCATACTTTTACACTTGTTTTGAGTCTTTTACTAGGTCCAAGTGTGCTTTTAGTGTCTTTTAGTTCTTTGTGAGTCTTTACAGTTCTAGGTGAGTTTGGAAGGAATCTGAGCGTTTTGGGGTGAAAATATGCATCTGGAGCTAAATTGGTTGAAAACTGATCGAGCTAGTCAGCAGATGGAGTGAGAGCAGAAAAACGTTCCGGATCGACTGATCCTTTTGAGATCGACCATTCCCGTCCCCGACGCAAGTTTTCCTTTTCGTTTTAAACCGACTTTTTGTGGTTTTATTTTGATATTTAAGTTAGAGGCACGGCCTCCAGAGACATGCTTTATTTTTCTGAGACTATTTTGTATTGAGAGCCAAGGGAGAAGATCTCTAATCCTCTTGACACTTTGGAGAAGATTTCTAAACCCTATTTTCTATTCTTTTGCAATTCAATTATGCTTTCTTCATTATTGATTTGCTGTTTCTGCTTCTCCATGTCCGAGTAGTTTCACTGTTGGGTTTAGGGTTCCGAAAGGGTTTTATGATTTATTGATGCTAGATTTGTAGATTAGGGATTGATCTTATTGTTCTTCATCTATTGTTGTTCTTAATGCTTAAGCTAGATTGATCACCTAGATTAAGATCTTAGGTTTAATTCATCGGGGCACCAAAAGTGTTGTTGAGTTGCTTGAAAAGAACATAGGTGAGCAAGGTGATCCTTAGCCAACGAAAGTTGAAGTTGAGGCACCTTGTGAACAGATCAAACTTGAACTTGTTATTGCTTGCTTGGTTTGCTAGATCCAAACGACGGTTTAGGGTTTAGTGAATTCATTGCATAGATAGTTAATGCTGCGAAAGTAGGTTAGCTTTACAACCGTGATTTGAGTTCTAGAACGGTGTCTAATGCATCCCATCTAACCATCTAATTTCGTGGTCATAATCCCTAACTGATTCCCTGCACCCAATATTTTCCTTTTGATTTAAGCAACTTATTTACTTTCCGTTTTTGATTATTTACATTATTCACAAGCTTTTTCTTTTGTCTTAGCTATATTTAATCTACATAATTTCATAGTGCAATTGTTTGGTCTCTGTGGATTCGATCCTGGTGTTACAACGATACCACTAGATCGTGTGGAGTACACATTAGGTTTTAATTGACTTGTTGATCATTTGGCGCCGTTGCCGGGACCAAAACGATTGCCTTTGAGATTCTAGAATTGATTATAGTCTAAGATTTATTTTTGTTTTTACTAATTATTTTTATTTTCTCTTTTGTAGATTAAAAATGAAAATGTTTGGGCCATGGATTACGATGACTGGCCACAGGAAGAGAGACCACATTTGATGAAGACATTCTAGATGAGCCTTATGTGGAGCCACTGTTCGATGAGAGTGTTCTTACACCAGATCAAAAGTTGTTGGATGAGCTTCTCACATGGAGCATCCAACAACGACAAGGAGGAACTTAGCAGCAATGATCCGGTTGAATCTCATCTCATATCGAGCAGTACTTGAAGGAGGGAGCCCACTTTCACAGAGATTAGGGAAGCTCATGCTTGCGAAGAGGTAATATATTGGGTTCCACCAAGCCAAATAGAAGGTACATGCGTTTCCACCCTTGAAATTCATGATTTTGAGGATATTCACATGCCATGCATCAAGATACTTAGTTTGGATACGCCATTGCTCATTGATGAATGCTATGATTTGATATGTGAGTCTCAACGTCTAGACATTTTAAGAGCAGAAAAACTTGCTAGGGATTATCATGAAATATGTTTTGATATTGAATATCATTGTGCTTTGAATGTTCATGATCTCAAGTTTGAGTTTTCAATGCCCGATGTATCTAGCTCTCTTCGAAGAATCTTACCTAGGGTGTGTTCTTGATATTGATACAATTTTGCATGAAACAAAAGACCCGAGGTTGATTATATGAATGAGGATATTGTGTTTTATGAAATTAATGGTGATGAAGTTAATTATTTTGTGAAAACCTCGTTTGAACCTGAAATTGACTTTATTTTTCCATTAAATGCATTTGATCCTCATGAGCATCCAACCATCAAGGAATATTTCAAAGTATATGCTACATTTGTAGTGAACTTCCTAGATGTAAATTTCATTGTTTTGCCATGGATAATTGTGTATTACTTAACACATATTGTTTATGCATTACATCAAAGAAGGACTAAAGGTCCATTGGCTCAGCTTTTGATACTCACATGATTAACATTTTTGTGTTGAGCGGTCAAGCTATAGACCTTAAACAAGCGCTTATGGGAGGCAACCCATGGGGTTTGTGCTGGCTTACCCTTTTCTTTTTATTTGTCTTAGGATTTTGGGTGTTGTTTTTTTAGGATTTATTACGGTGAAATCACGTCCGGTGTTAGTGTTTTCAGGAACAGGTTCCAAACGCAGAAGATGCGAAACTTTTTGTTCCAGGAGCTTAGGATCAGTCAATCCTCCTTAAAGATCGACCGATCCCAGTGGTTTTTGCGGGTGTCTCTAAGTTCAATAATGTTTCAGATCGGTCAATCCCATTCCAAGACTGATCGATCCACACCCTTGCCAACACCACTCCAACACCATATGTGAGATCACCGGTTTTGTTTCTTTTCATTTCTTTTCTTTTTCATTTTTCTTATTTTCTTTGTCGGATTCATTCTTTTCTTGGCTTTGCTTTCACACCGGACGGTGTGAAGTAAGTCCGGGAGGGATGTCTCCAAGTTACTGATGTCGTTTTCTTTGGTTGTTTCTTTTGATTTTTTTTTTATTTGAGTCAGTTTGTCGTGTCTAAAAAATTTGGGAAACTATGATCATTTCTAGGAATCTTTTGCTTTGAACTAACACTCTTATGATTGCTTTAGTACTTTTGATTTTTGAATGAAGCTTGGAATGAACATGAGCAGTCTCAACACGCCTCAAAAGACACTCGCCAAGGAGAACACTAAGTTGAACCAGAAGTTGTCTCTAGCTTTAACAGGACTTAACCGGACTAAATTGCTTACCTTGGGGCTGGTATACATCGGACAAGACTCCTCCTTCAAGCCTTACAAGACGTGCATCTCCTCACAAAGTATGCTTCCCTCTCTTCCCTTCAGTACTCGCAAAAAAAGGGAGAAGTAGAGAAGAAAAGAAAAAGAGGATATAGGTAATAAAAGAAGTGAACCAGGGTTGTGCGTAACCCGTGCATCCTTCGACCTCATGGAAACCTGTCCGCAAGAAAAGAGCAAAGGATTGATAAAAAAATAAAATGATACCCTAGAAAATTAGGAGAAATCAATCCTTGGAAGTGAGAAAAGAGTAGAGGAAAGGGAGCATGAGGGAGGTCTTGGGCGATAAGAGGTTCAAGGAGTCAACAGTTCAATGATCGATACCCCCATGGTAAGACCGCACCTATTACTAATCTGATGTAGAGAGACAACAATGGGGAGACTGAAGGTTCTCTAAGGCGTGGAGTTCAGAGTAGGGAGTGTTGATCCTAATCATGGGCAGAGTACATAAAGTAGTTCTCGATTTGATTTGATGAAGAGTGCAAAGAAGAGGTTCCCAAGAATATGTGAGTTTCCACTTTCAAACCTTTTCTCTGTTTGAATTTTTGTCTGTTCTTGCTTGAGGACAAGCAAAGATTCAAGTCCGGGGAATTGATGTGTCTGTATTTTATAGGGTTTTAACCATACTTTTTACACTTGTTTTGAGTCTTTTACTAGGTCCAAGTGTGCTTTAGTGTCTTTTAGTTCTTTGTGAGTCTTTACAGGTTCTAGGTGAGTTTGGAAGGAATCTGAGCGTTTTGGGGTGAAAATATGCATCCGGAGCTAAATTGGTTGAAAACTGATCGAGCTAGTCAGCAGATGGAGTGAGAGCAGAAAACGTTCCGGATCGACTGATCCTTTGAGATCGACCATTCCCGTCCCCGACGCAAGTTTTCCTTTTCGCTTTAAACCGACTTTAGGGTTTTATTTTGATATTTAAGTTAGGCACGGCCTCCGAGACATAAGCTTTATTTTTCTGAGACTATTTGTATTGAGAGCCAAGGGAGAAGATCTCTAATCCTTCGACACTTTGGAGAAGATTTCTAAACCCTATTTTCTATTCTTTTGCAATTCAATTATGCTTTCTTCATTATTGATTTGCTGTTTCTGCTTCTCCATGTCCGAGTAGTTTCACTGTTGGGTTTAGGGTTCCGAAAGGGTTTTTATGATTTATTGATGCTAGATTTGTAGATTAGGGATTGATCTTATTGTTCTTCATCTATTGTTGTTCTTAATGCTTGCTAGATTGATCACCTAGATTAAGATCTTAGGTTTAATTCATCGGGGCACCAAAAGTGTTGTTGAGTTGCTTGAAAAGAACATAGGTGAGCAAGGTGATCCTTAGCCAACGAAAGTTGAAGTTGAGGCACCTTGTGAACAGATCAAACTTGAACTTGTATTGCTTGCTTTGCTTGCTAGATCCAAACGACGGTTTAGGGTTTAGTGAATTCATTGCATAGATAGTTAATGCTGCGAAAGTAGGTTAGCTTTACAACCGTGATTTGAGTTCTAGAACGGTGTCTAATGCATCCCATCTAACCATCTAATTTTTGGTCATAATCCCTAACTGATTCCCGCACCCAATATTTTCCTTTTGATTTGAAGCAACTTATTTTTTCCGTTTTGATTATTTACATTATTCACAAGCTTTCTTTTGTCTTAGCTATATTTAATCTACATAATTTCATAGTGCAATTGTTTGGTCTCTGTGGATTCGATCCTGAAGTGTTACAACGATACCACTAGATCGTGGTGGAGTACACATTAGGTTTTAATTGACCTGTTGATCAGGTCACCTCACTCCAATAGTCTTGACTAAAACATATAACACTAATGAAGTAAAACAGAGTGTTGTTATAATAATCGAACCCAACCAAAAGGCAGACCCTATAACTAAATTATAGTAATGTTAAACATTCACTGCAACTCCGCAACCTGCAAGTTCCAAACCAATCATCGATTCCAATCATCTACATACAAAAAAAAATCAAAAACTGATTGTAACCGTTCAACCTTTCTATCATTTAAAATCAAAAACTGATTGTAACCGAGAGCCAAATGTTTCCCCTAATTGAGTATTCACCGATAGAATTGAAAGGAAAAACGAAGAAGAAGAAGAAACATACCAAACGAGGAAGTAAGAAGAGAGGTCCGATGATTTCTCCAGGCCAGTGAGGCAGTGACCATCTCTCCAGCCCAAAGTCGCGTCGGTGGAGATAATGATCCGGATGACGATAACGGCAGGGAGGGTCGCGAAACAGAGAATCGATTGATTTTTCTGGTTTGGATTCGTCTTTTAGATCGAGAGAGAAAAGAGAGAAGATCAGGAAAGAAAGAAAGAAAAAAAAAATTATATTTATGCACTAACGTATCAAAACACGCCACGTAGCGTTTTAATGGGTTACTCAATTCCTTCCTGTGGAATCGATTCTCTTCGTAATGGACCAAAAAGTAGATTTTTTATTATGTTTTTGGGCCCTACATGCAAGAGTAACGCTGGGAGAATCTCCCACTAAAGATGGTCTTAGTTCTCTTTAGCTTTGCCTTTGGTTTACAGTTCTTTTGGCTTTCGAATGGGGTTCCATAGATCTCTTTCAAGTGGTGGTTTTGAGTTTGTGTGGAGCGGTTGAGGGGTCAGATTTTTGTTTGTGGTTCTCGTGAAGAGGATTGCGGTTGGATCTGTGGGATCTTCGGTGTAAGTCAAGACATATCGCCATTTAGCTCCCGACCTAGATCTGGTTCCCTGGTGTTTGCAATCGCTTCTATGCCGCGCCGATGAGATTGGATTGGGTTCTAGTCAGTCCAGCCTTTGTCTTTCCGCTCTCCTTATCCCTTTGAATTAGTCATCGGTTCCTTTAGGCTCATTCCCTTTCCAAGAGAAAGGCAAATTGTTCCGAAATTGGGTATAGTCTCCTTAGTTGCAGGTGGTCTCTCTTCTTAGTGTTGGTCATGTGGGTTTTGGGCTTAAATGCTCGTGTTTGTCGTTTTGAGAATGATGTGAATCGTGGGGTTAGACTTATTTCCTGTCTCTCTGCTATCGAGTCCTGTTTAGGTCTGCTAGCTTTTTGGAAGCTTCTTATCTAAGGCCATTGGCGTTGATGTCTCATCGTCGTATCCGAAAGTCAAGCGTAGTTGTTCTCCAATTATGGGTCTTGCTTGTCGGGTTTTGAGATCTTGGTTTGGAGAGATTGCTCTCATTATGATAGGAGGAGGTAGATGTTATCAATTGTTTGGCCTGGGGCATCTTTGATAAATCTCATACACTCGGTTTCTTGTAAAGAAGAGGTCGCTGCTTTGCTTTCTTGGTATCTATCTCGTTTCAGTTAAAAGTTTTTTTGCTTTTGTTATTGGTGTAAGGTTATGTACTCTTTCGATTTGAGTTTAAATGTTCGAGTTGTATTTCTAATATATCGCTTTCCTTGTTTGGGGTTTAGTTTCAGAAATCTCTTCTTCCTTCGGCTGTTGTTCCGGAGACATTATGTCGTCCGCCAGCTTTAGTTTCAGTGAAAAAAAAATTTTTGTATGAACGTAAATAATAACAGTAATAAAAGTTAAATTGTGAACTGAGCTTGACTAATGCCGGTGCTTAACGTCCTTTTATTTCAACGGCCGGTGCTGACGTAGTGACGTTGACTACATAGTCTACATTATTAACCAAGTAGTGGGAGATCGCAGTCACTTGACCTATGAAACAGTGGGTTAATCGAATATACCCTTTATATTATACTGCAATAATAACTTTCCTATATATTTTGTTTTATTAGAAACTGTTTTCTTATCCTTCGAATTAATCAAATTAATTAAGAGTAACTAGGTTGGTGCACGTACGTGCGGGTTGATTTCAAAACCTAAGATTACGATCAAGTTTGCAATATAATATGTATTTCAAAACCTAAGATTATGATCAAATTTGCAATATAATATGTACGTGTTAGATTATGTTGTAAGCGTATTTTTATGAATATTATTAATATTCATAGTCCAAACTCGTCGATTTTTTATAATTTGGTATGGAGAAAAAAATGATCTGATTTTTTTATTATTATTAGTGGCACATTAAAAATAGTAAGAGAAGGTGATATGTTTAAAGTTTAAACTCGTCTTTTCCTTTCGTGGACTATCAAACCGTCTCGTCCTAACCGGAACTAACCGAAACCCATCCTGGACCGGAACTAATAAAAAATCCGTTCCAGATTGGAACTAACAAAAATCTGTCCTGTCTCGTCCCGTGAACCATCACACCACATAAAATCCACCAAAAAAATTAATTAAAACTTATCAAATTAGATGACCTAAATTTTGTAGCTGGATAAATCTATCAAGTTAGGCTTTTCCTTGTAATAGTTTTCTATTTTTACCTGTAAAACCCGTCCTAAAACTTATAAGAGAAGTGTGTCTCTTTCATCTTGTTTGATTTTGCAAAACCTATGGATATTTATATTCAAAAACGTTATAAATAAATACGTTAATACGTTACGAAAATAAATACGTTATAACCCATATGTACAACCATCTTGTCCATTAATACGTTATAAATAAATATTTATTTAAACTTATTTAATTGTGTCTAATGGATGAGACATTAAACTATGTTCTATATATTTTTTTTTTTTTTTAATTCTTAGTATACGTTCTAGGAGCCTAAAAAAACATTTAAAACAGAAAAATGAGGATGAAGTTACCATATATCCAAAAGTTTAATTATTACTTCGATACATATATATATATCAAGTTGAATTTGTTTACATTGGTCGATAGATATCATTTAAATTTTTTATGAGCTGTGTATCAATATATGAGAATACATTAAGGTTACGATAAGATAAATTTCAAAAATAAAATATAGGAAGTATGTTTGGTTCTAAAATTTTAGAGTAAATATTTTTTAAAAAGAAAATTAATTCACGTCACGTTCTCTCCCTGTAGCTCTCTTTTCCATCGAATGAGATTCTTTTTTGCTTCTTTCTTAATCACCATAGTCTTCTCCTTCTTCTTCTTATCACTTTCGTTGCTAAGGTTGCTATGCTCTCAATCTGTCCCAACATGCATTATCTTTTTATTGAGGTTATTATTCTTTGTGCGAATAGGCCTGTACGTATTAACATCATTAGTATACCATCAATCCGACAAATTTCAGTAGAAATGAAATAAAGAGAAAGAGAAAGGTTAAGTAGTTATTACCGTGATGCTAAACACAAACTTTTGACTATTTTCAATTCCTCAGTATCACATGTTCTTATTTCCACATTTTCAGAATTTTGAAACCCTAGAAAATTAACAAAGTAAATAGACTTTATCAATCAAACAAAGTAAATAGAATTATAAATCAAACAATATATCTATCAACAAACAGAAAAGAGAAAATAGATATATGGTTTGTTTTGTTTGTTTACATGATGCATGTTCATAATTATGATTTTTACATTAAAAACAAAAAACTTACTAATTCAATTGATGATTATTTCTTTGATTTCTAGATTTTACATAAGATCATTTCCATATGCCATGTTAACCTTTAGGATGTTTTCTATATTTATAGGTACTATGTAATGAAAAGAATATGCTAGAGATCCGTGCAAAATTCCAAAGATAATAATAACATATATATTTAAATTGCCAAAAGCTGAATTTTAGATTGATTTTAATTTGCATAGTCGATATTATGATAAATTTCGAATTATCATTAAATAATTTAAGTAGTGATAAATTTTGAATTACTGAGTAACAATTTCCAAAAAGATATTCAAGATTTTCAGGATGTTTTTTAACACTCAAGATTTTAGGATGTTAATGATTTAAATACTTTAGGAAACAAACTATTTTCTTGTTATATACGTACTAATATCTTGTAGACTGTTTTGATTTAGTGGTTTTGTTGTTGCTTAATTTATGGGATTTGAAATTTAAATTCAAATTGTTGGTTTAATTGTCGAGTAATTATGGGCAAGTCCAAATAATTGGGGTCCCAGTGGGACCGGACCGGACGGCGGTCCCCGTTCCAATCCGCGAACCACATGTCCGGTTTGGATTAATATCAAAACAAAAGAAATTGGGACCTTAAAAAACCATATAAACCCGCCCAAAAAACCAAAGCAGGTTGAACTCATTAAACCGGATAAACCGGTTCAACTTTTTTTGGTAAAAATGAGTGCATAATTTAATTAATTATCTTTTCTATTTTCTTCTTAGCAAATTAGTAAAGTAGGATTTCTTGACAATGAAGATTGAATGTCTACACTCTTATTCTCTTATTGTTTTTAAATTTATAAAATATTTTATCTAGGTTACATTTTGAGTTTGTGCTTTTAAGGTTATTTTTAAAACATTATGATTATTAGTATTTTATTTGGCATATCCAATTATATCATAGTTATAATTATGAAAAAATAGAAACCTATTCATACCTATTATTATAAAAATATCATCAAAATCAATTCAACCTTTGACCCTGGTCGAACCATGTTGACTCATGACCCAGAAGTCTTTCCGGTTCATTTATCGGTCCGATTTTAACCACATTCGATTCTCATTTCTTTATTGTAGTTATGGACTTTTTTTTTTAGATAACTATTGTAGTTATGGACTAATTGAATATTTATTTTATAGAATAAAGGGATGGTCAATCGGCAATTAATGTACACGTAGCCTTATTCTTTAACACAATATGATAATTGTTTCTCTGCATTTAATACCTTTCATCTGATACAGGTAATCATCCGAATACACATACACCGGGCTATTACCCAAGATCAGGGAGTTTAAGCCTTAATTTACTCTAATACCCTTTATTGTTTTCCAAATTTTGTGTGAAAAGGGTTATTATATGGAATTTTATTTTAATTTTTTATTATAATTCTTATCAAATTAATAGATAGATAATAATAAGTGTATTCTGGTCTTATTCTCTCTGATTACTCATTAGGAATAATTGGCATGTTATTTTATTTTGTCTACCAAAAAAGTTTGGAATATATGATATTTTTAAACAACAGAACAAAAATAAAACTTAAGAAACAAATACAGAAATATATTGAAAGAGACAAGACCTTAGTTAACACATGTACTGAAGTTGATGTTGATAATATCTACACTATACTTATACAGTTAAACTGTAATGCCAAGAGCTTACTTGTGTTCGGAAATGGTAAGTTAGGAAAACTTCTATAAGAGTTTGAGACTCTGCATGATATTTCCCAGATATATATATATATATATATATATATACACGTTGACACATTGTACAGTGCAGTTTGTATTTCTAAACACGTTTCTCTACGAATTCTTTTCATTTTTTTTGTCACCGAAATATAATGATTTTTTACTTTTTCTTTTGGGGCTGATAAAGGATTAATGAGTATACAAGAAAAAAATGTATATCTGTCTGAGCAAAAATAAGTTATCAACCATAAAGCATTACAAATTCAACCTTTTATACTATTTCTGTTAGTAATATCTACATGTAGTCCGGATCTTTGTGGCCTAATGGTAAGGGCATGGTTGCAAACACAATCTGGGTTCGAACCCTGCTGGAGGGAACTATCTCACAAATTTCTGGACACCTACATGGATATGGATCCTTGCTTACGATTCATTTGAAAACTTGGAAAGGGCCTACCCATGAGTTGCCTTTTTCCAGGGATTATCAGGCCATGTAGGCTTGGGAGTTAACAAATATATATATATATATATATATATATATATATATCTACATGTATTTTAGCTCAGGCTGCTCAGCTTTTATAATGGAACAGTATTAAATCTTGCCTGTAATACTTTTACTATTCAATTAATTTCTAGGAAAAGATATTCAGCTACACAAAGTATAGCTCAATACATGGCTACACATCCAAACTTTAAAAATGTATTGCCAACTACACAAAGTACATGTATTGCATGGTCACATATACGAACTATATGATGACATGTGCTCAACATCACGAACATTTTATTCCGATACACTGTTTGTCGAATCGGCGTTGACCATGTTTGACCGACGTTGACCAGGTTGATCAACATTTTTTTAATTATTATTATTATAGTATTATAAACAAAAAATAAAACTGTTTTATAGAATAATATATGGTTTTTTATTAATTAACAAAATATCTATATTCATTATAAATATATGTTGACAAAAAATTATAAATATATATTTTACATTTGTAAATGCATTCATTCTTATAATAATTAGTTTTTTTTAAGTTCAAAACTTAAATAAAACTGAAAATAAATCATTAACAGTTTTTCAGATAATGAAACTTAAACTAAAAACGGAAAATTCATGTTATAATAAATAAAACATGGACAGTATTTACTTCATATTGCAATTCTTTGGTAAATCAACATATATCTTTCTGAATACTAATCTTATTATATAAAGCTTGATGTCAAAATTACTAATTAACAAGATCGTGACACATGTCAATTGTATCATTCAGATGTTGACACATGTCAATTATAAAAAGTGAAAGTAAAGATGCATATAATAGTTGGCTTAATTTGTTGATATAGACATTTTCTAAGTAGTAATAAATAATATATTTATAACATACATAATAACTAGGTGTAAAAATAAACTTTTAGTGGTAACATACATCAAATATTTGTATAAGGATATAAATCAGTGTATTATAAAAAAAATTTTTATTATAAATGATGTAAAATAAATTTTAATATATTTTTATTAAATTTTATTTTATTTACAAAAATTTAAACCCGCACATCGGGCGGGCCTTTATCTAATTACTTTAGAATATTATAGCATTTTAATTTGTTTGATGTATATTACACAGTTTTATATTGTTTGTTTGCTGTATTTGCATCATTATTTTATGAAATATTTAAAATAATTATAATATTGTAATTGTGAGAAAATAAAATTTATTAATTTTATCAACCACATAAATTTAGTTTTACTAATCCACCGATGTGGAACATTAAAACACACATTGTTTTCTTCATAGTTTGAGTAATATATATTCGTCTTTAAAAATTCAAATCATATATGCAGCACAAATTATAAGGTTAGTTTCAAATCTGTACTTCTCAATTAATATAGTAGGGTATATGGTAAAATAAAAGTTTTAATATCTGAAAATATATTAATGATTTTTAATTTATTTAAAGTTAAGTTTTACAATTGAAAAAAAAACTATTATAAGATTGAATGCATTTACAAATATAATATATATATTTATAATAAATATTTCGTTAGTTAATAAAAGGCCATATATTATTCTATAAACAGTTTTTTTCTAACACAATTAAAAAAAAAAAAAAATTGTTGGTCAACCTGGTCAACGCCGGTCAAACATGGTCAACGCCGGATTAGTGTACCGGAATAAAATGTTCGTGATGTTGAGCACATGTAATCATATAGTTGGTATATGTGACCATTTACATTTACTTGGTGTAGTTGACAAATACAATACATCATGTATTGAGCTATATTTCGTGTAGCTAAACATCTTTTTTCCTAATTTCTATGACCACAATAAAACCGTGTTTTCAAGTTTCTGACGTGTATGTGAGTCAGTTAAATAATTTAATGGGTAAGTGGATTTCTTTTTCGTAAAAAGGGCAAAAGTGTGGGGATTTATTTTACATCATCACCAAATCTAAATTTTTACTTTTTGAGGTAAAGGCAAAATAATAAAATATTAAGGAATAAAATAGTTTGATGTCGACAAATGAGACCCTCTTAAGTCTTAACTGATGACCCCATGACGATACGAAAAGGTATGCTGTACCTGTCAACGTCATACAAATCAAACCTTCCAATCACATAACAGACCAGTTGGGCTTGATTTGCGATTTTAGTTATTGCGTGCCAAATCTGTTAACTTTTAGAGTTTTGGAACCAAATATGTTTTTTTTTTTTTCCATGAGAAACCACTCACTTACGCAGTTTATACAAATGATATTCATTCATACTACGTACAAATCTTTTACCTTTCAAAAACGTAAAGTTTTACACTAAGTCGTGAATAACTAGTTATATGAACCACCATCACCAATCAGTATATAGTTCACTTTTTTTTCCAAAAACATTCAAGACAACTATGCAGGATGCAGCCATATAATACATTTTCAGCAGTAGTTGAAAATTTTAGACGGTGATAGATAGAATGGTATGAGAAGTGGAAGAAAAAATAGTATTTAAAATCGAAAGATTTGAGAACTTTAGCTTGCATTGAAAATAATAATTTTATTGGAGTAGTGGGTTGAGATTCTCAAGAATTCGATTGATCTTGCTACGGCATTATTTATGCAAATGTTTTATACTCAAAATTCGAACTCCATTAATGTTTTTTGGGGAAAGGAATCTTTATTTGTTTAATAAATTCTAGCTTATCTGTGATTTTGTCTCCGGAGCTGCAAAACTCCAAACTTGGTTTATCATGTGAAATATTTATAAATAAAAAAAATATCAGAACCACGTGAATCGTGATCCAACCAATTGTATAGTTTTCGTCTATACTTGAAATAAGTTAGAATGTTTTGGTTTCTAGTATTAATCAACACTTTTGTTTTTTGTGCAAGTTAGTTACTTAATAGAATATCCGCATCAGCAATTCAAAACTATAGGTTGATTATAAACTTAAATACTTAATTAGTATATATCACCTACGAGAATCAACGGATTATATATTCGCCACTATAAAATATACTATTTTTTCTGCAAAAACTCTAAGATACACAGTATTAGGTTCACGAAATTTTACCTATCGCATGCAAACCTGAACCCTATCATAAAAATTGTATTTGCGATCAAAAAGCACATGGAGTTGATAAAAGGATTGGCAAAAATGGATTCATAAAATATTAATTTGGCCGTCGTCTTTTTGATTTAATTTATAACAAGGATATGCTTTGCTAATCAACCGTTCTCTTTGTAAGCATTGACTCTGGAAAGACTATACGTCGGAGACGAGACTTTCGACTCCCGTCCTCACCAGAAAATTAAAGAAAAGTATTAGAATATTGGAATGGATAAAGAGGAACTAATTGGACTAATTATTATACCACCTATAACGTGTCGATCGACTTTATGTGTTTCATTTTTTTAGGGTTTTCATCTTTGGTTTGATTTACAAATCCTATCATTTTTTTTTTTTTTTTGAATAACCTGTAATTCTCCAATTATGTTAGTCAAGTGTGGTGTGCAAATCTACGATTGTGCCATTGTGGAACCCATTTGTACTTTTGCAATTTATTTTGTTACTAGAGAACGTCATACTGAGATGAGATGAATCTTTAATAATTTCCCGACATGTACATCGTTGTACATAAATGCACCTTTGAATTTTAAAACGTGGCTAATCCATACATTCTAATTCTATTTCTTGTACAACATATGCTACCTAGTTTAGTAGTCGTATGTGTTTAGTTTAGGTGACACTGAATTAATTGCTTATAGCTCTAGATTTTCTTTCGTCAAAAATGATATCCTTAAATACTTGATTAGATATATTTTGTTAAAAATATAAAAAAAACTTGATTGGATATATTACGTATTTCTTGAATCAATTCTTACAGTATTAGAATCTTTTTAGATAATTTCTTAGAATTAATTATAATCTTTAGGATGATTGAACTATATATATATATAGTCCATACCAATTTGTATACTCTATAATTTTGTGAATTTAAGGCCTTGATTGGAGACTTGTAAAAAGCGGAATTAAGAAGTAAAAGTTCAAAAACGCTTTTTGTCCACCAATCAACAAAAACAATTTTTTTTTGCGTTCTTCGAAAAAAAAAAATTTGCGGTTTTCTAAGTACAATTATACACTTGGACCGCTATTCTTTGGAGAACAATGAATTATCCAGTGGTTTTCGCGAAACCCACGATGAACAGTGGTCAAAAGTTTTTTTTTCCTAAATTTGCTATATATAGGTTAAATCTATATTTAAAAAAAAACATATACAAAAGCAAATAAAATAATTCTAAAACTATCTTTTCATAGATTAATTATTTAATTTATCTATATCTATAGCTAATAAATTATAATCACGCTTTTGTAGAATTTCTTTATATTTTGAATTGTTTATTAATAATACAAAGTGGTCATATAGTTTAAAGTTTATTCAACTATTCTTTGAATTCAAAAATTTCTTATAATTGTATTGTAATAAAAGTATAATTTAATAACATCCACAAAACATCTACTAATTTATTCATACAAATATTATTATAATAGTTAAAGTATAAAAATCTGTTTTTTCTGTCAAAAAAAGATAATGTACATAAATCCATATAAGATATAATTTTATTGATTAACACAAACCAAAAATTAATAATTTACAATTACACTAACTATTAATATATGTTTTAACATATTTATCTATAATACTTAATTTACATCTGTTTTTGTTTTTTCCAGTTAAATAATTTTATTGTGAATTGTTTAATAGATTAAAATAAAATTATTAAAAGTTTGATTATACAATATATATGTGTTTAATAAAATGTACCGCAAATTAGGTTTCACCAATCAACCATTATTGTGAACCGCTTATTTGTATGAACCGCACTTGTCCCGCAAATACATTTGTCCCGCAGTTAATCCGTACCGCGCTTTAAAACCATTTTCTCCGCACAACCAAATACGCGGTCACCATTCGGACTCTAAATCTCTCAGACCTAACTAAAAAAAAAAAAAAAATAAATAAATAGTCATATCCTTACTATTTGATATTTTCTAACAAAAAACCACGAATAGCAATCTATTCTCCTTATTTTCTTTTCTTTTAGTGAGCTGTGTGGGTTTTCGTCATGACCAAATAAACATGGTCCATCTTAGAAAAAAACGTTTGGAAATTTGCGAACATACCCCAGCCTTAATACTCTTTGTTTTATTGTTGCTGATCAAATTAAATAATTATTGTCTCTTTTATGAATTTATTACTTTTGTCTTTCTTATTATCGTACCATCGTATTCTCGAATCAGTCAATTTGATACGTCATATTTGAAATCCTAAATATATTGATAATTATAATCTTTGCTTTAAACCACAAAGTCGATGATATAAGTTTTGTTTTTTCTCATCCACTATACTTTTTAATATATGGTATAGTGAAAAAATATCTTAAAATATTTTATCTCTTTTCCGATTAGTACTCTAACTTTTAATACTCTTTGTTAAAATATATATATATATATATATATATATATATAACCAAGTTAGGTCAACAATGCGATACAAGAAGACAACAAAAATAAAAAAGTTACGAATTACAATTATTCGATTAAATTAATTTTAATAAATATATATATATATATATATGTAAATTTCTCAATAATTTTACGAGGACAAAAAATTTCTTATTAGAATTTATATTAAGATAAATGATTACTAAAATTAATCTATATGAAATCCGTGAGGGGTCTGGAGAGAAGACGAAATAGTCTAGCTTAAAGATGCTCACATTAATTTATATATAACAATTATTGAATGATTCAACTTGGTTTTGTGCTGGTTCGATGAATCTAAAACTAACGCTCACGCTAATATAAGAACTTATAATTAAGAATACTAGGCAGCTTTTGGTTTACACTTTCTAAACAGATGAAACAAATCAGTTTGGTACCAATTTAATTTATAGTTGTAGTTAACACTTAACACACCGGTATTGGTTTCTATAGGTAGTTATAACAGATCATAAGATTCTCTTACAATTCACGTATGCACAAGTCCCTTAATGCACAATTCACGTGCTTTAAATTGCATCATGTAAAAATCGGATTGATGCACAAGTCCCTTAATCAACACAAACAAATATTTATCGGTACAATGTTACATATAGCATAATTGATTTGAGGGTAAGTAGGTCATGCATCCGTCATGCTAAAACAAACCAAGGACAATAGAAGAATCGGAAAAAGATCTTGACTAGTCTATACAAAAATGGGTAGATTTTTATTACAAAACTTTTCATATGCTAAAAAATATTATGTGATTTTTATAAAAAGCGAAATGAGATAGGGAAGAAAAGTCAGAGATGAGGAAGGAAAGGATGGGGAAAATCCGGCGGAATAATGAGGACGAATCCATGGAACAAGTTGGCTAATTTCAGATTCAATTCAGACACAACACTTCTCTTCTCAATTCTCATTAGACATTGATAGAGTGATGGAGAGTGGCTTTGTTTTGTCTGTTTTGTTGTCCTTTTAAAAGTCAACCAAGTCTCTGCTTGGTCCCGCGTTTCTAATTTTTTTGGCATTTTGGAAACTAAAAAAATAGTTTTAGAAACCAAAAAAAAAAGAAACCAAAAAAAAAAGGAGAAATTCATTATATATTATCTAACCCATTAACTAAAAAAAAAATCCAAAAATTTAAAATTGAACATTTCAAGTGATAATTTCATTTTTTTTTCCTAACTAATAATTTTCTTAAAATAACTTTTTTTTTTGGCAAACATAATTTTCTTAAAATAACTAAGGCAAATTAATATCAATAAAAACCACACCAATGTTATGTCCACCAGTAGGGTAGGCTACAAGGCTATTTACCTACCGTGTTCCTTCATTTCTACTCATCTTTGATCTCCAGTTGCAAGTTGCCTCCAAGAGAATGTGTGACGTTGTTTCCTTTTTCTTCCTCTTTTAAAACTTTTTTTTTACTCTCTACCGACCATTCTACTTAAAAAAAAAAAAAAATACTACCAAAGTATCTTATGATCCAAATCTGTTATAATTATCTTTTCTAAAATAACTTTAATATGTTTTATCACTTTATTGAAACATATCTGATATCCATTCGAATATCTAAATTCGTATGAATATACACAACTAAGAGAATAATATTAATAATCCGAACAGAATAGAACTGTTTACAAAAAATGTTTATTTTTTTAGAATATTCAATATCTACGTCGATCTTCGCATGTACGCAATTTTACTGGTACAATCTTCTTGTTTTCTTTTTAAAATTAAATATCTGCAAACAATCTAATCATATGCGACATCGGACAGATTTAGCAATTCTCCCATTTTAAAATGCCATAGTTACATATTTAAAATAATGCAAACAAACGTTCGTGTCGTCTATGAGGCCTATGCATGGACGGTCACACGTTCTTTGCCTTGAATTTTCACCTACACTATCATTGATGTTTAAAAAAAAAAAAAAGAATTATACAGACAATAATGATAGAAAAACCAGCGAATATTATTTTTGATGATAACATCAAAAGACAAAAGATATGGGAATCTGAGACCAAGAGTTGAAATTAGAGTAAAGAACAACAGGAAAACAACAGAAGATACAACTCAAGTCTATGCTATATTTCAAACTGTCAACTTAGAAGTGAGTACATCAAATATTAAACGCATATCAATACAAATTGAACTCCAATTATTTTGGCGATAGTTTAAAATAAACGGCTACATATTAATAATCAGATAGGTATTCTTGGCACTAACCGTTCGCTACAAGTCTTCCTTGCCACCTTTTGTTTTTTTTTTTTTCTCTATTATGCGGTGTGGTTCTGTTATGTGAACTTTGTATAGCAAGACTTGAGAAATCAACTCTTTTTGTGACTATTTAGATATTATCCCTATAATCTATGTATTTATTAAGTATTTCATTTCTGTTGGTAACATGTAATATGCGGATTTAAATTTAAATAGTAATAGTTAAATGTTAATATAAACGATTTAAACTCAAACAATAATTAATGTCAATATAAACGATTATGTTATCCATTCTATTCCGAATTATATCTATTTAAAACCACAATAATATAATTTGTTAGCAAGTCTGACCGTAAAAGCTGTTTCCTTTCCATACCAATATTTTGGGTACAGGTTTTTCTCATTATAAATGATAATTTTTTTTTTTCTTAAGTTATAAATGGTTATTCTGTTTCTGTTAATGTCTTATGTGAGATGTAATGTAATTAGGGATAATCTAATACAGTAAAATACAACTGAAGAAAGAAGAAGAAGACAAGTGTTAATCAACAGATAAATAATAAATTAGATACATGAACTAAAAATATAATAGTAATAATGGAAAGATGGAGTGTGAACATTAGTATTTGGAGTATATGTAATTAGAGAGGTCAATGAGTCAACAACTTCCATCGTTACCTTTTTGACAATTATGCGCTTTCTCTTTCTCTAAATAACAATGATGTCCAATCCCGACATCCTAATTACGCCACGCCATATGTCATATTTTATTAGTATTATCATCTTAGTATAAACTATATTTTTGTTGGCCTTTGTGTTCGTTGAAAATAAGTAAAAACCTTTTATTAAGAAGAACTTTTGTGTTGTGCTGGTTTTGGAAGCTGTCCAAACTGATATCGTGATTCCATTTTAGAGTAGACAAATATATTCTACCACACCTTACTGCATCATTTTTCTTCCGATTATTAAGAGTACGTGGTCGTTGATTCTTGTTGAAGCAGATTCAAAACCTATAAAAGTTTTGAACATTAATTTTTATGTGAATCTAAACAATCATAGATAATATTGAATAGACTTGTTCAACGAGATCCCTAAGGTGGTGCAGAGTGAAATATTCAATAGTTGGGCGACGATGACAGCTTTGAAATATTGTTTATCTATTTTTATTTCGTTGATGATGTAAAGATTAGTCTTTTTTGAGCGCTAATAATATTTTTACGGAGAGAAAGAGTGAAACTATTTTTCCATTCCCTCTCTGAGAATTTTATTGTCAGCAGCATTCTCTTCGTTCTGTTGTTCTTTTTGCATTATTTGTATTGACCTCTTTTACATTTCTATAGTGTTCTGACTTCTGATATTATTAATATTCGATCCTCCAGTGATTAATATGTTGACTAATCTCATAGAATAATAAAGTGAATAGTTGAAATTAAAATTAAGCAAAACTACTCATTGCCTAGTCATGTTCAACTACGAGTGCATAATGATGGTGCGAACCACAATCTTTTAGGCTAACAATCTGTAAGCTTCTTTTGGGGTCCCGATCTCGATCCCCGACCCTATAAACTAATTTCATTCTGACAAACCTTTTGAATTTTCTTACGTGGTTATTTAATCCATGTTACTTATATAATTGGCATGCCCCTGAAACTATAAGCAAATAAATTGCATTGATCTAGTGTCCACTTTGTTTTGCGGGAGACATTGATTTCTTGTCAATAAGTGGATGTAATTTTTCCGTTACTTATTATGAGTAATGAGTAAATTAAAAAAAAAAAATATTAAAAACTTTAGAAAGTGATGTAAATGTTTTGAACCTTGTTTGTGATGTTCAGTTTTATAGTTTGGCTAACATAATTAAAGTCATACTGTATAACGTAAGACCTGTGACATTTAATACTGCAGATTTAGGTTAACCAATGTCTCTTGTAGTCTTTATACTTCTGACAAATCCATTTGAGGGTATTTATATTATAGATATATATAGATATTTGCCTAATTATATTCCTGAATTTGGTTATCTACCTAATTAATTCTGAAATTAATTAATTGATGATTTATCTTATTTTTCATATTGATTCTTCTGTGGGATTATATACTATCTATTTTATAACTATACATTTTTTTATCAAACTATTTTATAACTATATATGTACCCTAAGTCCAAGTAGTTTAGACTGGAGGGGTAGAAAGACAGCGTAAGGAGTTGACAAACATGTGATCCAGTACAAACATAAGAGCCATTTGAGACTAGTTCACAGACAACTAAAATCCAAGAGTTCTACAAGTAAATGTTGTAGTTATTTAATTGTATTTTTCTCAAGTCAAAGTCTTTCCGGTTGAAAAAATGGAAAAGAATGTATATGGAGTTTTCGGTTCTACAAAGAAAATGTAAAGAAATAGAGGCAAAGCGCTTAATGGCGGGTCAAACTACCAATCCAAAATAAATGGAGTTTTGAGTACTGATGAGATCGTAGGATCATATCTTACATTATAAGAAACAAAGTGTTAGGGTGAAATTTTCTGTTGCAGAACCCTATTATTACGATTGACTTCTTATATTATGTATAAAATTAAGTTTGATAACACTAGAGTTAACATTTAACAACATAGCCAAAATATAACACTAATTTTTCGTAAAAACATCGCAGAAAAAAAGTCGCCACGGTCATATACAAACTAAGTGTTTTTTTTTTTTTTGTATTATTGTTTGTGATAAGATTACATTGTCATGTTTACAAAGCGGAAATTGAACGTTTGGTCGTCTAAAGACTTGGACATAACGTTTGAGTCTAAAGTCTTGGACGTCAAGGATAACATACCATCTTTGGGGATGTTCGGATAAGACCGCATGCATCATCTTTGTAAAATATGTATAGCTGGTTGGACCTTTGTGTGAGATACTCTCTCGACTATGAACATGGGCCATGGCGGAATCATAATGGCATGATCTAGAGGTGGTATCAGGGGTTATTTGGCATCCATGACCGAGACTGGAGCCAGATTTGTTAGGACTTGATCCACGTTATTTTATACGTCAGATAATACAAAACTTAATAACTAATATCGTAGCTGATGTGAAGAGTGAAGACGATCCGGAAAATAAATATATATATATATATATATATTAATATAAATATATGTGCCTCGAGTCATATGTTTGTGACATAGGTCGATTCACCATTATTAAATTTTGTACCCAATTGAAATCACGAAAGCATTATTTTCCAGCCAAACAAAACGTTAGTAAAAAACGGATTTAAAGAAGTAAAAAAGAGAGTAAAAAAAGAGAAAACTAAAACTGTGAGAGAGAGAAATTGAATCAACGTCAAAGTCACTTGATGCAAGAAAAATGGCGAAACCAATTAAATCCCGTAAAAAAAAAACAGAAACAAAGAGGAGTTAATGTCCTAACGACACATGTCCCTACCTTGCCATACACTCACACAATTAAAAAAAAAATTGTAACTGTGTCTCTTATCCGAAAAATAATCATCTCCAAGTGTGTAATAAAATAACTCATTTCTTCTTCCTTCTTCATTCTTCCTCGCCTATAAATACAACTCCATGCTCTCGTCTCCTACATCACAAAAACAAAACCTCACTTAGAAAAAAAAAAAAAACAGAGAGAAAAGACAGAAAAATCAAAAAAAAAAAAAGAAAAACGAAAATAAACAAATTTTCTTTTCTTTTTTTTTTTCCCCCTCTAAAGTTTTATATTTTGTCTATTCGTGTGTGTGTGTTTTTTTTTTTTTTTTTTTTTTTTTTGTAACTTCCTGATAATGGGAGTCACCGAAAAAGAAAAATCCACTAAAGATGCGGCAGCGCTAGAGACACAGTCGCCGGAAGATTTCGACCAACCATCTCCCCTTCGTAAAATCATCTCCGTCGCTTCCATCGCCGCCGGTGTACAGTTCGGATGGGCATTACAGCTCTCTCTTCTCACACCTTACGTTCAACTCCTTGGAATCCCTCACAAATGGTCATCTCTCATTTGGCTCTGTGGTCCAGTCTCCGGTATGATTGTTCAACCAATCGTCGGTTTCCACAGTGACCGATGCACCTCAAGATTCGGCCGTCGTCGTCCTTTCATCGCCACCGGAGCTGCACTCGTCGCCGTCGCCGTTTTCCTCATCGGTTACGCGGCGGATATTGGTAATAAAATGGGAGACAAGCTCGAACAGAAGGTCAAGGTTCGAGCCATTGGGATCTTCGCTCTCGGGTTTTGGATCCTTGACGTGGCTAACAACACCTTACAAGGACCTTGCCGTGCTTTCTTAGCCGATTTAGCTGCCGGTGACGCTAAAAGAACGCGAGTCGCAAACGCGTTTTTCTCCTTTTTATGGCGGTTGGAAACGTTTTGGGTTACGCTGCTGGATCTTACACTAACCTTCACAAAATGTTTCCCTTCACAATGACCAAAGCTTGCGATATCTACTGCGCCAATCTAAAGACTTGTTTTTCTTATCCATCACTCTCCTCCTCATCGTCACCGTCACGTCTCTTTGGTACGTGAAAGACAAGCAATGGTCTCCGCCCGCGAGAAACCCCGACGAAGATGAGAAGACCCCAAGCGTTCCTTTGTTTGGAGAGATCTTTGGAGCTTTCAAAGTCATGAAACGTCCCATGTGGATGCTTCTAATTGTCACGGCCTTGAACTGGATCGCTTGGTTCCCTTTTCTCTTGTTCGATACTGACTGGATGGGTCGTGAAGTGTACGGTGGAGATTCAGATGGAAACGAACGGTCGAAGAAACTATACAGCCTAGGAGTCCAATCTGGTGCAATGGGACTGATGTTTAACTCGATAGTTCTTGGTTTCATGTCACTTGGTGTTGAATGGATTGGTCGGAAAATAGGAGGAGCTAAACGCCTTTGGGGAATTGTCAATTTCATCCTCGCCGCCGGTTTGGCCATGACCGTTCTCGTTACGAAATTGGCCGATGATCACCGGAAAACCGCCGGTCAATTAGCCGGACCGAGCAGTGGTATTAAAGCTGGAGCTTTAAGTCTCTTTGCTGTTCTTGGTATTCCATTAGCTGTAAGTATTACACTTTTGTTTTCTACTCTTCTTTTGTTTCTTTTTTTTTGTTTTTATTTTTTGTTTATTATTAACCGATTCGTTTATTTTATTATCACAGATTACATTTAGTACTCCATTTGCGCTAGCGTCCATATTTTCAAGCAGCTCCGGTGCCGGCCAAGGTAAAATTCTTTTAACTTTTACTCAACTTACATAGTTTGTACTGGTTTGATTCTTATTATAACGTGGGACCGTAATCGTTAAAGTATACTATTACTTTATCTAGTCCGTCCATGTAACTTCTAAACCATTCATTTTATTTTATTATTACAGGACTTTCGTTAGGAGTTTTAAATTTGGCGATTGTGATACCACAAATGATAGTATCACTAGGAGGTGGACCTTTCGACGCCCTCTTCGGTGGTGGAAACTTACCGGCGTTTATCGTTGGAGCAATTGCAGCAGCGATTAGTGGAGTATTAGCGTTAACCGTTTTACCTTCACCGCCACCGGACGCACCTGCTTTAAAGACAGGGGCCATGGGATTCCACTAGTTTAAATTACTATGTCTTTTTTTTTTTTTGAAACTCATGATCAAATACAGTATTATTGTGCAAAACCCAAAAAAGAAAAGAAAAGAGAATGGGATAAAGTGATAAAACTCTAATAAACCTTGGGTAATCTGTATTTCACCCTTCCTTTAGTTTTTTTTTTTTTTTTTTTTTTTTTTTTTTTTTAAACTTTGTTACTGATTTGAATTTGAAATAGAATTTGTTTTTCTTTTGTTTGGTCGTCAATAAGTAATGTATGTAACTATAGTTTTTTTTTTTTTTTTTTTTTTACTGTTTTGCTTTCTCGCGTAAAAGAAGTATCCAACTAGTGAAAATACTTCCAGACAGAAAACAAAAACTGATATTAATTTGTGGCAATTATTTTATACATAGGGAAAAAGTTGAATAATTTTTTATAATTTAGAATGACTTAGGCAACTTACTTTATCCATGGTGAAAACACACAATAATTTAGTAATAGTATTAGTTAAATTATTTAATTTGTTTTACAAAATACAAAACACTTATTAATATATGATTAGTATTTAAATTAATCAATTTGATTTATAGAATTGAAAACACTTATTAATCAATTTCTATTATTATTTATATTTTAGAAATATAATATAGTCATCTGTTTCTTACTTATCATAGAATGACACATAAGACCATCTCGATGGTTGCTTCATATTTTACTCCAAATATAGAGATCTCAGAAATAGAGTAGAGGTTTACTCCAATGGTTGCTTTATTTCTTACTCTAAAACAAGTATTTTAAGTTTATTATATATTTATTTTGTTCTTAATTTCTAAGATAACCCTTTAGTTTCAAAATCTACAAATTATGTCTACTTATTTTCTTTTAACAAAAAATCAATAAAATTAAAATATTATTAAAATTAAACTTGTGGCACTAGTTATGTATTTTGTATTTATCTTTTGTAATGTCATCATATTTTCTAAATTAAATAAATGTTTTTGTTGTATTTTGAATTTTAAATCAATCCAATAAATTTCTTTTTAATATAAAATTTATATAAGTGTAAATTTTTATTACATAACTTTTGTTTAGACATAAAATGGTAAAATATAACAATTGAAGGATTACTTTGCAAAGAAAAAGCTCTACTCTAAAAATAGAGAAATAAATAGTATTACTTCAAGAAAAAGCTTCTCTAAAAATAGAGAAATGAATAGTGTTACAACACTATTCATTTCTCTATTTTTAAGTAATATAAATACCATTGAGGATTATTTTATTCTAAATAAAGAGTTTGGAGTAAGATATAGAAGTACCATTGGAGATGTCCTAACAACCCGATGATTTCTCACTAGACAATTATAACCCATTTTTTTAAGATCATACATATAATCATACATTATATGTATATGATTATATCATTTTTAGAATATCATTAAGTTATAATGTATTTTTTCGTCAACAACATGCTTTATGTGATAGTGATTAAAAAAAATATATATATATATATATAAGAGTTTCCATAATTTTTCTTTAAAATCCAATACTGTATTTGCCTAAAACGTAAGAAATGCTCATACACTGCTTAATGATGATTGTGAGTAAGAGAACAGATAGTCCATATCCATCTTACACAATTCAATTCGGACTCATTGGTCAGACGACTTCGTCAATTGGCCAAGGTTATTAGAGCATGGCCAGTGCACATCCCGTCGGATGTCTTTTGTTTGTTTAATAATATAATCAAAAAAAAAAAGTTTTAATCTCATATTTTGTGAGACACAGATCTCTGCCCAGACCCTTTTACATCTTCAGAGACACCATACGTGTCATTAGGTTATTGGTCAAGTATTGTTTTGTTTTTTTTATAATCTTTTCGTTTTTTCCTCTCGTTCTATTTCGACGAAATCAAAACTTATCGAAATCGGTTGATGAATACACTGGAGAAAGATATCTCGCCTCGTCGTCTACGGGATTCGATTCGATCGAGCTGATTCGATCCAAGGTTTGTTTCGCTACTTGTATCCTTATTCTCTTTGCCTCTGCTTCTTCTTCTTTTGTTTATTGACAATTCATCGTGTGTGATGTTTTTATGCAGGTCAAGTCTTTGTTTGATGATGCTAAATCCAGCACCCCGGTCAGTGTATCCAAGAATTGTACCAATCTCAATGTTGCTTGCAAAAGGCTATCCCTTCTTGTCTACAATCTCCTCTGAAATCAGTCAGGGAACCAAAGCGTCAACTCATTCCTCAGGTTTGATTTCTATATCCAACTGCTCGTCTTATGAGAAGGAACTACCTTTGCTTGATTGTTGATATCTTGGTTAATTTGTTTTTAATATGGTCACATAATTGTTGAGACTAGATTTTAATAGCTTTCTAAGTAGATGCAGAACCATGATAACTAAGTAGATGTAGAATAAATTGATAGCTTCTTGTTTCTTGTTTTCAGTCTTGTCTTGTTTGCCTTGGATACTTTGAGCGGTCAAGCTTTCGGAGCTAAGCTATAACGAAAACTAGGTGTTCAGACTTACACAACCATGTTTTGTCTTGCTTTGGTGTGTATCCCTCTCACTCGCTTCTTTCAAAACCAGAGTTTGATCTCACCTCTCTGCATCACTCTGCAGTTAAACTTGTTCTGTTCCTTGGTCTTTCCTGTAATTTGGTGATGATGTAGGTTTGCTTACGGCTGTTCATAAGGATTATTTTAGAGTTGTGAACTCGAGGGATTGTACATATTTGATGGTTCTCTTTGGCTATTGATGTTTCTCTTTGGCTATTGATGGTTCTCTCTGGCTATTGATGTTTCTTCATTAAGATTGGGAGTGCATTCTGTTTTTGGCCATAAGATTATGTCTGGAAAACGTTGAACAATGGCAAGGTAAAAAAAATTACATGTTATGCTTAGCCCTTTGACAAGCTTACATGCTCTGCATTTTAAAGTGTGTTTCTCCTCTTCTTACGAATGTTCTCACTTCTCAAGTAGTTAGTTAAAATTGAGAACGTCACCTCCTTACTTCTTGTTGGTTAAATGTGTTTTTGGACTTATTGGCTTACAGGTGAAAATGTTGTTACCTCCAAATCCTAGTTCCTTATTTCCTTGGACTTATTGGCTTGTAGGTGAAAGTGCTCTGTCTCACATACTTCCATTCTAGTTACTTTTATTCATACGATAAAGTACTTATATTATGATAGGATAAAACGGGAAGCAGCAAAGGAGCATGATGGTAGAGGAATGGGACAAGCATCTAGGAATGTTCTGGCAACTAAAACTAAATATAATGGTAGATGGTAACTGTTGCACAGTTCAGACAGCCTTAATGTAATTTGCTTCAGTTCTTCATATTTTTCTTATTCTCCTTTTTCTTCTTGTCCACTTTCCTCTGCTTCTTTACTTACAAAACATTTTTAATAAAAATTTATATAAGACATCCATATTTAGGGATGACTAATGGGAGAAGAAAAAATAAAATCAAGGAGATAAAGATCAAAACTTAAATTAATATTATTTTTAATATTATTAAAAGTTAGAGACACTAGTTTGAGGTTGTGCAATGGATTTGCTAAAGACACATCAAAACAACAAATAACAGTATTGTGCAAACGATCAAAAACAAGACTGGCGCAACATAATTACGATGGCCTTTGGGCCAGAAACTTTTTTGGATACATAAAAAACAAAATCAATTTTCAATCGTTGTACAAGTTTGAAGACTTTTCAAGTTGGACATGGATCAAAAACTCTTCTTAAAGATTAAAGAATAAGGGTTTGACTGGTTCAAACGCTGCGGTTGCGGTTGCGGTTGCGGGAGATTGCGGAAGCGGGCGATTGCGGTTTCAAGCGTTATTAAGCGTTTTGAACGATTGGTTTAGCGGTTTAAAATTGGTGCGTTTGCGGGAGGTTTATGACTGGTTGACCAGCGGGTGCAATAGCAGTGGGAACATAAATAAATGTGATATATAATTATATAAATGTTTTAAAATATCAAAAATTTATTAAACTTGATTTATAATTAAAATTCATTAAAAATACTAAAATAATTATTTTAAAAATAAATAAATTTCATAGTGAAATACTTATTACTTTATGCATTTGACTTTTTACCAAAATTTTAATCAAGTAATTTGATAAATGACTAAACATATGCTTTAAACCGTAGATCTTCTTTCTTAAATCTCACACATTCAATAAGTTCTGTGAGGCAGTATTTGCATCGGTAGTATTGATCAAGCTAGAGTTGAGAAGAGTCACTCGTGATTTGTTTTTATATTTTTCACAAATAATCTTATTTTCTTAAATTTCTGATGAAATGTTATATTTATTTAATTTTTTTTTGAACTTATGTGTAATGTGTCATTAAATTTACATCAAGTTTTCCGGGTTATTGTTAATTGAAATATTATATTTTCCAATTGTTTATTTTTTAATATTCTCAATCGTATCCGTAGTTCATTTTCTCTGATCCTTAATGAATAAAATAGTTAGATAAAAAATATATATATATAAATATTTCATTTTTATTGATTTGTTTCAAGTTTTTTTCAAAAAAAAAAAAAAATTCCAAACGCAAACGCCCGGTTTTTGGAATTCAGTGGTTGGGAGCGATTGGGAATGGCTGGAAGCGATTGGAAACGGTTTGGGTGATTGGCACCAATCGCTAGCAACCGCTACCACCCACAAACGCAGCGTTTGCGGGAGGTAGCGGGAGAACCAGTCGACACCTAAGAGCCCAGTCTTTTGAAAATCACTTTGGAAACGTAATTAATCACTCGTTTAAAACGCAAATATTGTCCAAAAGAAAAAAGTAAATCTTGTCTTCTTGTTTATTTTTTTTTTTATGGTCAACTATCTTGTTTTGTTTTGTTCTTGGAATCTTTGTTTTTCTTTTTTTTTTTTTTTTTTTTTTATGGTCAAATATCTTGTTTTGTTTTGTTTTGGTAGAGTGGTCAAATATCTTGTTTACTTTATAAGTAACGGATTATATAAGCTCTCTGATTCGCTTACCAAATTCGTCTTTGGAGAGTCAAAACTCTTTCTAACTGTATTTTTTATATCCAAATATAATAATATTTAAGAGATTAATATCCATTTTTTTCTCCTTTTCTTTGTCTTCCCCATACAAATAAAATGTGTAATCTTCCATCATAAAACCATAGATTTGAACAGTTAATTGGTTTTATTCATATATAATTAAATGTAGATTTGCCTTTGTTGCCAAGAAGAACAAAAAAGGAAGAAACTTGAGAGTTTATTTTCAAAACCTTCATGTGGATAATATCCACAAGTTCAGCCATAGAATTTACTATGGTGAGATTCATTAACTTAAATCATATAAACTTTCATTGGAGAGTTTATTTTCAAAATCTTCATGTGGATATTATCCACAAGTTCAGCCATAGAATTTACTATGGCGTGATTCATTAACTTAAATCATGTAAATCAATATCTTTTTGTTATCCGTTCATATATCTTTTATTTATCCACAGGTTATTTTCATTCCCTTTAGTCAGTTTACCACAAATGATTGAAACGTAATACTCTAAATTTGGCGCTACCATAAACGATTGTATCACTTAAGTTGAACCTCTTCGGCCGTGAAAACTTACCGGCGGCGTTTATCCTCTTTAACAGTTACAACAATGATTAGTGTAGAATATTAGCTTTAACTGTTTTACCTTCACCACCACAAAACTCATCAAATACAAATATTACTGTGTGAAAACCAAACAGGTATAAGAGAAGAGTGTATAAAACTTGTGTGTGACTTTTAGTAACACTGACTGCTTTGGTAAACAAAGAAAATAAATCAATTAGAAAAAGAAATATATCCCCTTTTATAAAGTTGAATAACTTTTACTTAATATGTATTTTTTAAAATATAATACCCTTAATTAGTCTTATAAACAAACTAGTAGTCAACATGACAATAACACAGCAGATAAACAAAACACAGAAGTTAACTGCCACGTGTCTTAATATCCGCAAAACGATACTTTTCTTATAGGACTTTCGCCTATAAATACAACTCTAATCTCTCATCTCATACATCACAAAACAAAAGCACACAAAAAAAAGGATTATAAATATTTCGTCTTTGCTCTAAAATTTGCGTTTTTTGTCTGTACGTGTTTTTTTCTCATAATGGGAGGAGAGTACGAAGCAATGAGAGCCGCCAACAGTGCGGCGGGGTTAGAGGTACAGTCGTCGCCGGAAGATCCCAACCAACCATCTCCACTGCGTAAAATCATCTCCGTCGCTTCCATCGCCGCCGGTGTGCAGTTCGGGTGGGCGTTACAGCTCTCTCTTCTAACTCCTTACGTGCAACTCCTCGGGATCCCTCACAAATGGTCCGCTTACATGTGGCTCTGTGGTCCAATCTCCGGCATTCTTGTACAACCAATCGTCGGTTACCACAGTGACCGATGCGAGTCAAGATTTGGTCGTCGTCGTCCGTTCATCGCCATCGGAGCCGTACTCGTAGCCATCTCCGTGTTCCTCATCGGGTTCTCGGCGGATCTTGGACATAGCTTTGGAGACAAAATCGACGACAAGGTAAAGACCCGAGCCATTATCATCTTTACCGTCGGGTTTTGGATCCTTGACGTGGCGAACAACACTTTACAAGGACCATGCCGTGCTTTCTTAGCCGATCTAGCCGGCGGAGACGCCAAAAACGCGTCTCGCCAACTCGTGTTTCTCCTTTTTATGGCGGTCGGTAACGTTATGGGTTACGCTGCTGGATCTTACCCTCACATCCACAAGATGTTTCCGTTCACGCTGACCAACGCTTGCGATATCTACTGCGCCAATCTCAAAAGCTGTTTCTTCTTGTCCATCACTCTCCTCCTTATCGTCACCTTTACGTCTCTAACGTACGTTAAAGAAAAAAAATGGACTAAGCCACCGGTAGACGACGGGAAAACGTCTGGTGTCTTTTTCTTTGGAGAAGTCGTCGGAGCTCTCAAAGTCATGGAACGTCCCATGTGGATGCTTTTAATCGTTACGGTTTTTAATTGGATCGCTTGGTTCCCTTTTATTTTGTACGATACCGATTGGATGGGTCGTGAAGTGTACGGTGGTAAATCAGATGGAAACGAAACATCCAAGTCTCTTTACAACCAAGGAGTTCACGCTGGTGCTTTGGGATTGATGTTTAACTCAATACTTCTTGGTTTTGTCTCACTTGGTGTTGAGTGGATTGGTCGGAAATTGGGAGGAGCTAAACGGCTTTGGGGATTGGTTAATTTCATCCTCGCCATTGCTTTAGCCATGACGGTTCTCGTCACAAAAGCGGCCGAGCATCACCGGAAAATCGCTGGTCCTTTCGCCGGACCTAGCCCTGGTATCAAAGCTGGAGCGTTAAGTCTCTTTACCGTTCTTGGTATCCCATTAGCTGTAAGTGCACTTTTGTTTTTTTTTTGTCATTTTTTTTTGGTTTTGTCTTTTACTTCATAGTTTTTTACAAGTTTTAGTCTTATTATTACAGATTACATTCAGCGTCCCGTTTGCACTAGCGTCCATATTTTCCAACAGCTCCGGTGCTGGCCAAGGTAACTTTTTGTCAAATTTGAGTTATAAGTCTAATTAGACTGATTCTGATGATGTTGGACCAAAATGGTTATCTTAGAGCATTTAATGACTTCAAACGTTTGAATTGAATAAATTAATTGAGAGGATTCTGTTTCCAGTTTTATGCATGCCTAATCAAAAAGTAAATATTTCCATTGTAACTTTATTCTTTCAAAATCTCTTTCTTCTTTTGTGAATAATATCTACAAGTTTATCCTTATCATTTAATAGGTTGTGATTTACTATTGATTTAATTTTATTAATTGACATCTTTAATGTAATCCGTTGATTAATTGACATCTTTAATGTAATCCGTTGATTATCTACATGGGTTTTTATGCGTATGCAATGTACCATAAATGTTTGTAACGAAAACAATTTTATCTTGTACTGTAACTTAAGATATTTAATTTTTAGATTAACCAAAAAATGTTATTTATTTTATTTTATTACAGGACTTTCACTAGGAGTTCTGAATATAGCGATTGTGATACCACAGATGATAATATCATTTGGAAGTGGACCTTTCGACGCCTTATTTGGTGGTGGAAACCTACCGGCATTCGTGGTTGGGGCAGTTGCGGCGGTGATTAGTGGAGTACTAGCGTTAACTGTTATACCTTCACTACCTCCGGATGCACCTATGCAGGCAGGGGCTATGGGATTCCATTAGTTTACTGTTTTTGTTTGCCAAAAAAAGTCCATTAGCAAAACTGAAGAACCTAAAAAGAAAGAATGGATAGAGTGTGAAAATGTAATAAACCTTGAGTCTATGTTTCATATTTCCTTTAGTTTTTTTTTTTTAATATTTTATTTTATAACTGAACTTATTTAAAAGAGAATCTGTTTTTCTTTTGTTTGTCCATCAATAAATACTATGTTTGACTTTAAAAATTTACTATTTTGTGTAACTGTCAAATAAAAGATCAGTCTAGAGAAACCAATCCCAAGAAAAAGAAGTCTGATCATAAATTAATGGCAATTTATATACATTGAGTGATTGAGATAAAGTTCAATAATTTTTTCTCATCTAAAAATTATATAATAAGCAATGCAATTACTGGTGAAAATATTTAACATGAAGTAAATTTAGTCAAATATCTTAAATTTTAGTCACTATTTTACAAAACTTATTAATTATAAATTATAACTACTCTCGTGTCTTTGAATATCTACTCTATTAAAAGGTAAAAATGACTAAAAAAACATATTTGCTAAAAATACGAATTTTTTTGTTGTCAGAAAAATACTCACACTATTTTTAGGTGACAAAAAAAATACATGAACTATCATGATTTTACAATTTCTCACATATGGTTGTTACGATTCTCGGAAACACTATTAAGCCCTTATTATTTCCTCTAAATTCTAATCATAACAAAAACTTAAAACTCAAAAAAAAATTGAATATAAGGTTAAGATATAAAGATATGGTAAAAATGAAACTTCTCTATAATATTGTAATTAGAAAGGTGTTTACGATTGCGTGAACGTTATTAAAAATCGTACCATAATAAGTGGAAAATCGAAAAGTCAGGATAGTTCATGTAGTTTTTATCACTTATAAATAGTTTGAATATTTTTTTAACAAGAAAATTAGTTCATGTTTTTTCCTAGCAAATATTAAATAAATCATTTTCTTGGCAGTTTTCACTATATTAACAAGGGCTATATTAATCTATAACCCCAGAAGAATGATTTATTAGTTTTGTAGCCTTCATAATTTCAAAATTAAGTATATAGGAGAGAGAAAACAAAAGTAAATCATAAATATCCTTCTTCTTTAACTTAATTACACAAAATGCCACTGATGCAATAAACTCTTTTCTAATGTAATATATCGGCGTCATTGTTCATAAACTGATAGATAACACTATTCACAGGAGTAATATGATAAAATTATTTGTAATTTAGTGTATAAATATTTGGTTAACGTGCTAAATAATATGATACTGTGATAAATTTAGATTTATCAATATAAATTTGGAAATAAATAGTTTTTATTTTTGTATATATCAGTTAAATAAAAACAATTAGTCTTTCTCTTACATGACTAATATAATAACTAGAATACCAACATGTTGTATATAATGATAACGTGCTACCATATTAAATATTTGAATAACATTTTTATGCACACAATAAGATAGTTATATCTACATAATATTTATATTAACATGCTAAGTTATTCAATACTTGATAAATTAAAATTTAACATGCTAAGTTATTTAATATTTGATAAAATAATATTCAATAATAAATATTAATATTTAACATGGATAAGATAGTTGTTACCTAGATAATATTTATATTAACATGCTAAGTTATTCAATACTTGATAAATTAAAATTCAACATGCTAAGTTATTCAATACTTGATAAATTAAAATTTAACATGCTAAGTTATTTAACATTTGATAAATTAATATTAATATTTAACATGGATAAGATAGTTGTTATCTAGACAATATTTATATATTAACATGCTAAGTGAAAATGTTAAGCTATTCAATACTTGATAAATTAAATTTTAACATGCTAAGTTATTTAATATTTGATAAATTAATGTTCGATAAATTAATATTAATATTTAACATATATAAGATAGTTGTTATCTAGATATTATATATATATTAATGTGCTGAGTTAATATACTAAGTTATTCAATACTTGATAAATTAATATTTAACATGCTAAGTTATTTAATAAATTAATGGCAATTTATATACATTGAGATAAAGTAAAATAATTTATTCTCATCTAGAAATTATATAATAGGCACTGCAATTACTTGTGAAAAAATTTAACATTAAGTAAATTTAGTCAAATTCCTTAAATTTTAGTCACTATTTTTAGGAAACTTATTAATTATACCATTATAATTATTCTCATGTCTTTGAATATCTAATATATCAAAAGATAAAAATAATATAAAAAATAAATTTTAATATTTGCTAAAATAAATACGATTTTTTTGTTGTCAGAAAAATACTCATACTATTTTGTAGATGAAAAATATACATGAACTGTCCTGATTTTCCAATTTTTCACCTATCCTTGTTACGATTGTCAACGACGTTAACATTATCGGAAACACTATTAATCCCTTATTATTTCTTTTAAATATCTATTCGTAAAAAAAACTTGAACTGAGAAAACAAAAATTGAATATAAAGTTAAGATTTCTAAAGAGAAGGATCTTGTTATGATTATAGCTATGGTAGAAATGAAACTTCTCTATTAGATTGTAAATAGAAAGGTGTTTACGATTGTGTTAACGTTATTAAAAATCATACAAACAGAAAATCGAAAAATTGAAATAGTTTATGTACTTTTTATTACGTATAAAATACCTTGAATATTTTTTAGCAAGAAAAAAAATTCATGTTTTATTATTTAGATTTATCTTGAAACAATTAATATTAAAAAATAAATTGTGACACTTTTTTTTTAATTAATTAATTATATCAAGTGAAAAAAAAAGAAGGAGCAATGGTGGTGGCGCCGGAAAGTGACCGTAGGGGTCAGTCATAAACTCTCTCACCGTTTCTTTTTTGGTCCTCAAATCTTCTTTTTTTTTTCACCCCTTCTTTAACGAGATCTTCTTCTTCTTCCCTCAATCTCCGATTTCAAATCTCGTTTCTTTCCCTACAGGCAAACCCTACTCTGATTTCGTCGTAGTGGTGGTAAGAAAGAAGCAGGAATTAGTAATAAAGGGGAGGAGAGAAGAGATAGAGAAAGAGGCGATTTCACTCTGCTGATTCGATCTGAAGTCCCGATCTGTCAGGATTTAGGGGTTTTCTCATCTGGGTTGGTTGATTATAAAAAAAGGTTTCTTTTTGTTCCAATGGGGGAATCAGGTGGTGGAAGCTGGCGAGATTCTTATAAAGGGATGTCCTCTGATAACATCAAGGGTTTGGTTTTGGCCTTGTCTTCTAGTTTATTCATTGGAGCTAGTTTCATTGTTAAGAAGAAAGGTCTTAAGAAAGCTGCCTCCACTGGCACTAGGGCAGGTACGTACATTATAAATCTGATAATGTGGGTTTTCAATTTTGGTGCTTTGATTGTGGATTTTAAGTGTGTTCAACTCAACTAGCAGCTAATGTTGAATTGGGATCTCTAATTGTAATTGAACTTATCAGGATTCAGTTTTAGCTTAAGATATTCTGAGGTTGTGTAACATCATATTGGAGATTTGTGTGTTCTGTTGAACTTTTAAGGGAACTTAATAGCCGCATTTGTTTCAAGACTTGTATACCTTCTAGTGATTACATTGTGGCGTGTAAATTTTGTTCCTTTAGGTTTGCTTTTTCATACAGGAGTATATGATTCAATCTCTGATGCTTGTAGGTGTTGGTGGGTATTCTTATCTTTACGAGCCTCTTTGGTGGATCGGCATGACTACGAGTGAGTCTTGTTTGTTTCCTTGGTGTTGGATTTTTCAATCTTGTTTGTTGGTTTATTTACCTCTCATTGGTTTCTCTGCTACTTTCAGTGTTACTTGGTGAAATTGCCAATTTTGCTGCTTATGCATTTGCGCCAGCTATTCTTGTCACTCCTCTAGGTGCTGTTAGTATCATTATCAGGCAAGAGAGTGACTCTTCTATCAACTTTTCTATGTGCTTCGTAAATCTGTGATTTTTTCTTTCTCTCTGATACACTTTGTTATTTGGATCTCAGTGCTGTCTTAGCTCATATCATACTACGAGAGAAACTACACATCTTTGGAATTCTTGGCTGTGCTTTATGTGTTGTTGGTTCCACGACAATTGTCCTACATGCTCCTCAAGAACGTGAAATTGATTCTGTGCTTGAAGTTTGGAATCTTGCAACAGAACCAGGTTTGTTCCTTGATGAAATTGTGATACTCGACTGTATGGAAGATAGTAGTTTTGAACCATCTCAGTATTCTTTTTTTCTCCTTCCATTCAATTGGTTTAACTTCGTCTAGTTTGTTGCAGCATTCATGTTTTATGCGAGTCTGGTTATTGGGGCTGCTGTATTTCTCATTTTCCGTTTTGTGCCCCAATATGGGCAAACAAACGTTATGGTCTACATCGGTATTTGTTCGCTTGTGGGATCATTATCGGTATTTTTCTTTCTTCTTTTTCAAGTTTGTAACCCTATCTGTCCTTAAAAAGGAATCTTGATTCACTTTTCCGGAAATGATATATTGTCACACATGTGAACAGGTAATGAGTGTAAAAGCACTTGGAATAGCACTAAAGCTGACATTTTCAGGAACAAATCAATTATTTTATCCTCAAACATGGATATTCACCTTGGTCGTACTTACCTGTGTGATTACCCAACTGAACTACTTAAACAAGGTAACTACTAATATAAGTGATATAATCGATTTGTAGAATTCGACGTGGGTACTTTAGTTGTCTACCTTTGTTACTAAAAGACTTACTATTTGTATTGCTTTTCACTTGCAGGCTCTTGATACATTCAATACAGCCATAGTATCTCCTATATACTACGTGATGTTCACATCTCTAACTATTTTGGCCAGTGTCATCATGTTTAAGGTAGCGTCTTCTCCCACAAAATGTATTCATGATTGATTGTATAAGGGTGTTGCTTCAGTACATGATTCAGATCACCCGATTTTTGTGAACAGGACTGGGATCGACAAAACGGTACTCAAATTGTCACAGAAATGTGTGGATTTGTTACAATACTTTCAGGCACCTTTCTTCTTCACAGAACAAAGGACATGGTCGAGGGTGAGTTCCTTAATTATAGAGATGTTAGAGATGTATATGTACACACTCCTAGCTAGAATTTGGTAAACATAGTCATTTGTGATTGACAAAAAGGATTGCCATCTGTTGTATTCATACATTCTTAACACCAAGTGTCTGTATACACCTCTGGCTCTAAAGATTCTGAGAGTTTGCAACTGAGTTTTATTCACTATGTTATTCGCAGGTTCATCAGTAATATTACCGTTGCGTATAAGCAAGCATACTGATGAAGAAGAAGGCATTCCACTTAGACGCCAAGAATCTCTCCGGGCACCTTAAAAAGCTTTTTGCTATGCTTTCTGGTTCACTGCGATAACTGCAAACCAGAGCATCAACCCTTTTTTTTTCTTTTTTTTTTCCTTATCTCGACCTACTATGAGCACGGACAATGGTTCTGTCTAACAAATACAAAATGGTTCAAGAAGATCGAGGAAGGAAAGAGGAGCAACGAAGACGAGATCATTATCAATCTTCTCCAAATGTTGGTAAATATGCTGTGAGTTTATTAAGCACACGCCATTAGCACACATCCACGCGTAAACCCTATTGTGACAGTTAAATTTTTTTTTAGAAACAGAAATGGGTTTTGCTTAAAATTGTTCTTACAAGCGTATAATGACTAAAAAGGTTTTTCAATTCAAGATTTGCAATATTATTTTGTTTGTTTGTTTGTTTGACCCTCTCTATTTTTTCTTCGTTGGTTGGTTTAAATTAGTCAAATCGTAGAAGAATTAGTGTTATCGGATGAGGTGGAGTTATAACATTGATGATAACAGATGGTGACAACCTTCTATGTTCATCTTTCCTCAAATCAATCAATCACCCCACCGGTAGATGAGATGTCAAAATTGAAACTGCGTTCTGTCACTTTCATAAACTCTTTTTTATACATTTCTCTTATCTTATAGCTAATCCAAATCCAATTTTGTTTAAAAGTATATAATTGCACAAAATCTCAAACTTGAAAATTTCAACTTTCAGATAATTATAACTGCTGTTGTTCTCTGTTAAAAAAACTGATCAAGCTAATCTGATTTGCATTACAACAATTTACAAATAGAACTATACATCACCTTTGACCTATAAAAAAAAACTATAAATCACCTAAAAAAGAAAAATAAAGTTGACTTATTGAGAAATAAAATCGCCTATAAATATCGTAAAAATAAGAACCCAAAAAGAGAGACAAATATTTTTAATTTGTAACCATAATTACAGATTTCTTTCGAATAAAACCAAAATCTTCTTCTGCAACTCCTAAATTCCTCAAGACACACAAAAAAAAAAAAATTGTTGTAGCAGTTGAAGCAGAACAAAACAGAGTAAACGAATCCAACATCACCAAACAAAACACAAACTGTGTGTTTGTGTCTCTCTCTCTTTGGTCCTCACTTCTTTCTTCTTTTTAAATAAATCTTTTAATTTCTTTGATCTTTAGAAGAAATGGCTCTAAGCAGTGTGTCTTCTGAAGAGTTTAGCTTCCCATCTCTTGCTTCTTCTCACCATTCCGGTCTCGATTCACCTCCTCTATGGAAACACTCGCCGGTTAAAGATTACGACTTTGGTTTCCCGAGACTACTCATCGGAAAAGAAGGTGATCATTACCACCACGATCAGGCAAAGAGCTTCTCTCACGTTGAGATGAGAAGACTTTGGAGCGAGGACAACAGAGCAGAGGATAAAATGGATATGTTATGGGAAGATCTCAATGAAGATTTGCCTCCGAGAAGCCAGAGTCTGAGGATTGTATCCGGTGGGGATGATGGAGGAGAGAAGAAAACTTCTTTCTTTTCCGATGAGAGCTCCTCCGTTGTTGCCGTGGGGTGCGGTACGGGGATGAAGTTGTCGAAGAGTTCACCGAAGAAGAACAAGAAGAGGAAGAATCTGAACGTGTTGGTTTTGATGAGGGTTTTGAAGAAACTTATTGTTTTGAGGAGTTCGTCTCATAGATCGCCGGTGAAAACTCATCCACGGTGATCATCGATCTTCCACCGGTGATGATTAATTGGAGAGGGGGTTATATTGTAGAATTCGTAAGTTATGGGGCTTTTTGTGGAGAAAATTTGTAACTATCTGAAAATGCTTTATTTGTAGTTTTTGAGGGTGGTTTTACAACAATTACTAAAATTTAGGGTCAATAACACATTCTGGACTCTGGAGTCTTTTTTGGGTTAATTATTTGCCTGATGCGTGGGGTTTAATTTGAATATGTATGTTTTTATAAGGTGAAAAATGAAAGAGAGTCAAAATATTAGTGTGCAAATAGTAACGCTAGGAATCTTGTATATTCAAAGAAACGAAGGTAAAAAGTTACTACTATTTTATCATATTACCGCCCAAAAACATTTAAAGTTGTGTTTTTGAAACATTCCACTTGTGTGATTATTTGATATCACTTTTTCAAAATGTGTGATAGGAAATATTTGTACCCTCTAAAAATGACTTTTATCATACAAAAAACTTTTGGGGATCTTTTCTTATCATACAAAAATGAGTCTTTTATGTAATGGAGTTATACTTATTATGAATCAAAAAGGGTTTTCAAAATTTGTCAAAAAGTCTTGTACACTTACTCACTTGGTTCATGCCATGAACTAGCCCTGCCTATAATTCTTATACAACTAGTTAACAGGTTTTCAAAGAAAACATGTTTTACATTATAAAATTAACTACACCAATGATTATATTCAGTGCAATGAATCAAAAGCTTGATGACCGATTAAACCAATTAAACCGAACTATATCAAAACTAGTATAGGTATCTCCGGAATCATTGGAAAGATTGGAAGAGAAATTAGGTAGGTGACCTTCAAAAAGTGTTAGACTTTTATTTACTTACTTGGAAGACTCGTTAACTTTTTCTATAAGGTGAACTGAAGAAGTCTATTGCCACGACTCTCTTACTTACTTACCTAACTCTCCCAATCCCAATCGACCCGAAATATTCAGAACCGGTTTACGGTTTCAATTCCGGATAAACCTCTAAATCGGTACGGGAATTTACTTCAGCCACTCAGACTCGGGCAAAACAAAACCAATTAGACTCAGAATATAAAAATCCCAACTTTGTCCTGAAATCGCAAGTGGGTCATCGAAAAATTGTAGCTTTGGACTTGTCTCAGTCTCTCACAAGTCTGACTCTTTCGCTACGCCCCCCTTTCTTGTGTCTACTTAGGGTTTTCTCATTGAAGCTATTTGCTACACTTTCAGGTACTTTACATGTCTTGTGACTCTTGACATCGATTGTTGTAATTGGATGTGACTAGATTGAACTGATTCTACCTTTGATATTATGCGCAGACAAGAAAAAAACTGATGGGTGTGATCAATGTTCAGGGAGCTCCATCATTCTCTATTCATTCTTCAGAGTCAAATCTTCGAAAGTCACGAGCTTTGAGGAAGAGCATCAATAGGGTTTATTGTGTTCATTCTTCAAGTGCAGCTGTAGACGAACCCAAGAACATTACCATGGGAGGAGACTCTTTTATCCGTCCTCATTTGAAGCAATTGTCTGCTTATCAACCAATTTTGCCCTTTGAGGTAATGATTCTATTGTATTGTATTGGATTGGATTGGATTGGATTGCCCTGAGGGTTGACTTGTTTAGATGATTGGATTTATCCTTTGTTGGTTTTGTGATTAGGTATTGTCAGCTCAATTAGGAAGAAGGCCTGAGGATATTGTTAAGCTAGATGCAAATGAGAACCCATATGGCCCTCCTCCAGAGGCAAGTTTATATCTTTCTTTTCACTCATTGGTGATTGGAAGAAAAAGGGTAATCCTTTTAGTTAGTTTGTCCTCTCTCTGACTTCAGGTTTCAGAAGCTCTGTGTAGGTTTTTGAAGCACTAGGCAATATGAAGTTCCCTTATGTATATCCTGATCCACAAAGTCGTAGACTTCGTGATGCACTCGCTCTAGACTCTGGTCTTGAGTCTGAATACATACTTGTAGGCTGTGGTGCTGACGAACTAATCGATTTGATCATGAGGTTTGGCTTGAAAGATTTGATTTTTCAGTAAATTGAGTTTCTTTCCCATGAAAAATCTTTTTAAACTATGTTTTGCAGATGTGTGTTGGATCCTGGGGAGAAGATTATAGACTGTCCTCCAACTTTCTCAATGTATGTGTTTGATGCTGCTGTGAATGGAGCAGGTGTTATCAAAGGTGAAAGATTTATGATTTTTTACATGTTTCACTCTATTTGATTCTTCTTATCTCTTTCTTTGTGTATGCAAAAGTATTAGACATATTGGTCTTTGTTTGCTTCACAGTTCCAAGGAACCCTGATTTCAGCTTGAATGTAGACCGCATTGCTGAAGTTGTAGAACTAGAAAAGCCCAAATGTATATTCCTAACTTCTCCTAACAATCCAGATGGGAGGTAAAACACCACCACTCTAATGTCTATTCTAAATATAAAGGAAATACTTTGATTAATCCGAGTTTTGTTTTGTACAGTGTCATCAGCGAGGACGATCTGCTGAAGATTCTAAAGATGCCAATTCTTGTTGTTCTTGATGAAGCTTACATTGAATTCTCAGGAATTGAATCAAGGATGAAATGGGTGAAGGAGTATGAAAACCTAATCGTTCTTCGCACATTTAGCAAACGAGCTGGTAAATTTTAGTTTATATCACAGGTGAACAATAACGTCTAAACAGTATATATAGTCTGCATGTTAAGAGTTCCTTATGACGATATTTCAGGTTTAGCCGGGCTTCGAGTTGGATATGGAGCGTTTCCATTGAGCATAATCGAGTACCTGTGGAGAGCAAAACAACCATACAATGTATCTGTTGCAGGGGAAGTAGCTGCATTAGCAGCACTCTCAAACGGGAAGTACTTAGAAGATGTGAGAGATGCGTTGGTGCGGGAAAGAGAGAGACTTTTCGAGCTGTTAAAAGAAGTCCCATTCTTGAATCCTTACCCGAGCCATTCGAATTTCATTCTCTGTGAGGTTACATCTGGCATGGACGCCAAGAAGCTGAAAGAGGATTTGGCTAAAATGGGTGTGATGGTTCGTCATTACAACAGTCAAGAGCTTAAAGGTTATGTTCGTGTTTCTGCTGGCAAACCTGAACACACTGATGTTCTCATGGATTGTCTCAAGCAATTTTATTGACTCTCACTCCCTCCCAACACCATTTGATTGGAGTTCTTGAAAACAAACAAACATAAAAAACTGAGTTGTTCTTGTATTGTTTCCTCATTGTTTGGATTCATTGTTTCAGTTAATAAGGGGTTTTCTTCTTGTGTACTTCTAATTGGTTTAATAAAGGGCCTGAGGCCATTTGTAAAATTTATTGATATAGCCCAACAACACTGAAACGTGCTGATTCGGGTCGGGTCGGACTTAAATCATATCTTGATAGATCCATACTTCATAGTTGATTGTAAAAATCAAAAATCAAATCAAAAATCGTGGTCTCTAAATCCCGAAAGTGTTTCAATCCTTAAATGTATTAACTTTTAACTTTAGACATGATCCAATTTTACATCTGTTTAAACAAATTAGTAAAAGTGATTTGTTTTCTTTCACTATTTTCGGTTAAAGTGACAAAAAAAAAACTGCTTGAATCTATTATAAACTCTTTTAATATAATTTTGAAGCTCTTTCTGATGCATAGTGCAGTTAACTATAAGCACCTAACTTTTATTAAGCTAAAAACAAAAAAAAAACAGAGATAGTTAGAAAAATGCTGTCTTCTTACGTCCATTCCATAAATATATATAATACCTTAAACTAGTTATAAAGTAATTTAGTAAATTAAATCAAAATTTTGTCCCTTGTCCAAGAAGAGCCATCTAAGTATTATCTTTTCATGAGTAAAAGCTAATTAATTTTTTGAAAAGTTCTAATTTTTAAATAATTAAGCTGTAAAGGAACTTAAAAGAAAGACAAAAAGAAAACTATGAATTAAATTAATGTATGAAAAAAAGATGAATAAGTATGAGGGAAGCAATAGGATCAAAGAGACAACTTGGGGGTGTGGGTCGACATGCCATCATCAGCCTCTCTGTTACCATTCAAACCTCTAGAAGTTTTTGCTTCCCTCATCATTACATTTTTATTTTTTTTGTTTAATCCATTTTGTGGTTTCTGGATAACTGTTGAATTTCACTTATCAATCAATTGAAAGATTCAACATATTTCTTTTGGGGTCCCAAATTATATGATTATAAATCAAAATTTGAGGTAATATATATATATCACTCTAGGCATTATATTGTATTTGATTGACATAAAAAATTTCGCGTGTCCCAAACTTTATGTATTGTTAACTACTAATTAAGCTTTATAAGACCATAACCTAACCGTACACGAGTACTCTTACAACATTGTAAACCCCCGCCATTTTTGTCAATAAATAGAGTTAAGAATATATAATTGTACATACATCCAAAAACTATATATTTGTACGGTACACGAAGAAATGATACAAGGATATATAAGAAAAAGAAACAAAAGGAGTATTGGAAGGTCTTACTCGGTTTTATGTTGTCGTTGATTTTACTCATCAGCATGATACAAAAAGACAAATGATAAAATAATAATGAGAAAAGTTTTACAATTTTCTAAAAGTAGAATAATTTAAATAATTAAAGTCATTTAATAATTATTATTATAATAGTATGGAACTATTATTTGATACATATTGTGATAGAGACGCAATGTCGCCAAACTAAAATGAAATCCCAAGATTTTTATGAGCAGTCCACTAAACCGCCCCAAACAAGATATTGATATGCTTTCTCTTCACTTCTGATCCCTCTAATATAAACACCAAAGCTAAAAATTGTTTTGTACATTTTAACATCTTTTGACGTACTAAATATCTACATAGTGGTATATATTAAGATAACGAATGATAATCAAAATTTTAAATGGAAGGCTAATGGGAGATCTTGACTTAATGGGTTACCAAATAGGATGTGGAATAGGGAGACAAGTAGAGGAGGTCGTAGGGGTCACTTGGAGAATTAGTGGTCGATCTTAATCCACCGTCCGTTCATCATTAATTGCGGCTAAGTATATTTATTAAAACTTTCGTTAATCATTATGAACGCAATTCTTTAATTTCTCTATCAACCTTAACAGATGACCTTCGTTAGTACTTTAATATTTAAAGATAAATCTTCCATTTGTAACGGAAACTCGAATTTGGTACCAATGACTCGACATGTTCTAAGAGAAATAAACATTAGTTGCAGATATAGTTGCGATACTTTCATAAACAGAAAACAAATCGGAACATTCCCACCCAACAAAAAAAAACATATCCGAACATTATCAAATAAAGACAAATTTGAAATCAATGCCTACGAGATAAAAAAAAAATAATAACTATGATTAATATTATACCTAGGTTATGAGTATCACTAATTATGACTTACTGTTTTCTAATAATTATTGAGTCACCAATATCAGCTGGTAATAATTCATTGGTGGATATGATATCTTTCAGGGTTCAAATATATTTATGTGAGACTATTGGAGAAAAGCATGAGCGAATTATATGTACAGTGTATATACAATACATAAGCACAAAAATGGTTACAAGTGGTGACTATTTTTATTTTTTATAAGGTACAACAGAATATAAAGCTCAGAGCTCCGGTTGCGCGAACTTAATTACCCATTATTTGTAATTCTGAATTTAATACTCAATGGATACACTATACACTCATGTGAAATGTAAAAAAAGAAGGTGATCAATCACACACAAAACTGCAAAACATGAAAGCAAAGTTGAAAAATAAAATAAAAATGGAACTAGTAACAATCACCAAAACAAAGTCAGAACCGGAGTTAGCCCAAAACAAACAATTGCTGAGCTTGGGGAAAACTTGTTTTTGTCATATATCTGATGCTATATAAGTCTTGAAAATAAAACTAAAAGTCATGTTTCTTTTGCTATATTATAAAATTTGTAAATAAAAGAAACACATTGACGGTTGTTTCTAGATACAGGTCGTTGTCAAAGTTCAGTTAGGATAGAATCTAAGACAAGATCCTAAGCTAACTCTTTCAGCCAAAGCAAATCTATTACTTTCTTTTTCGGGAAACTTTCTTTTCTCATTTAATTCATTTATCTTTATCACCGAGAAAAAACAAATATTTAACCTTTCAATCGATCTCTTAAACACTGCTAGTTGCTGCAGTTGGGGCAAATACAATCTCCCCAACATTTGTAGTTATTTTTATGCATCGTTACGTTTACATAGTAAGAAATCAACTAGACTGTAAAAGCATCAGATTATTTATCAACTGTGAGAACCATTTGTCCTCAGCGACCAATTCATTGTATAGTTAAATTAAAGTCAGTCTGGTTGATTTCCTCTAGTATAATACTACTATAATTTTAGTTATGTGACAAATTTTCGAAGTGACCAATGGAAAGAGGTATGTGCGGCCATAATATTATAGTACAGTATATATAATTATATGTTGGCGGTTTGATGAGCAGTCCAATAAAAATGGACTACAATATGAAGAAAAAAAAAAAGAGTGAAAGGTCGGTAGATCACATCAGATTGTAATGATTTTATCAGATTAAGTTCATGATTTACATTTTTAATGAGTATGGACCCATTTAAACGAACATTTCCCCAAAAATTTGTAAATTAATCAATTAGAGTGATATACAAACAAATCATTCATACAAAAATCGAATGAGCATGCATGACAGACTTCTATATTTGTTGGTAGACTATTAATTTAGTTCATTTTTTTTCTTGCGGATCATAATTCTTTACGTACGAGCCAGGTGTTTTTTTTTTTCTATAACTCAACCAAATTGAGATATTTTTGCAATATTGTTTTGAACATATGGAATTAATATCTCTAGGGATCATAATATGTTCCCTCAAATTCTACAACAGATAAAAAGGCATCTAGACTTTGGAGTCTTTGGACCAAATGTATCCTCAAGATATTGGCGTGAGTAATATTGACAACCTTTTAATTCGTGGACGGTAAAGTGACAGCCTCCAAAAAAAAACCGTGCGTCTAATGTGTCAATTACTTTTGTTCTCGTGCTTTAAGCATTTCATTGTTAATCTAATTATTAGATCTCGTAAATATTTCAGTTAAAATAAATAACTGGAATATCGTAGGGATTGAACCGGCCAGCCAATAGTTAGGATAGAATCAGCGACTAGTTTACAATCGCATCACTATCTTCTACAGTTTTTTTTTTGTTAGTGGATTAAAGACTTCGTTAGATGAGAATTTCAAGTTAGGTTCAGTAGCACGTACGTTGACCTCTGATAGTGGAAAAAGGTCAAAAAGGTAAATTGTTTAGTACATCGGTTATTATTTGACTAAATAGTTATAAGTTATTAAACCCACTAATTAACGTTAACGCTAACTATAATTGTGAAGAGTGGCAATTACACCCGCATGATTGTGACCATCCATCCATGTATATAGTTGATCAGTACACCATATTTATAGAGGATTTAACTGATTTAAGTAAAATTCAAAAAGCTTTTGATATTGTAAATATATGAAAAACACATGTGCTATTTCATGAAATGATCTAACCTATTGAAAAACCAATATATACGTAACATATTATAAATCATTCTTTTTTGGAGAAAAAAGGGCATGCGTATATATGATTTTTTGCTTTGTGATATATATATATCCAAAATGAGTAATAAATTAAACCAAAATAGAAAGAAAAACAAAAGGCGAATTCGTTCTACATGGGACAGTCGTATAGGAGTATAGGATATTCACAAACAAGTCCTTAAATATGGTTTGAATGCAAATATTAGATATATATAGTATAATATATATATATGTGTATATATATATATATATATTCATAATGAGACTTAGCTAGAGACATTATGATTAGAGAAAAGGAAAATTAGGGATCGAGGGACATTTATATATCGAAAAAAGCGAATGGTGTGAAAGGGTTTGTGGGTAGATTGGTCTTGGGATTTGAACAAAAGGCTCTCTTTCCCTCGCGCAGTAGACAAATAGGCATGCATGTGAAACTGACTCCAAATCGAGTGCTAGCTCTTTGCCTTTTCTATTTTTGGTACCCCATTTATATTCTATTTTCTTTATCCATATTCTCCTCAAATTTTGTATTTACCTTGTCATATGTTTATTTTCTTTGGACTAGGGTCAATGAGTTACTGAGATGACATCACCTTAAGCCGAAAGGTATGGTAAATAAGAAAAAAAACGACAGCCAACGGCTTTGGGGTGGACCCGAACAAGCGGATATATGAGATGAGGAACAAATGATTAGTTATGTGATAGAAACAGGTCTGAATTCTTACGTGTCTTACACTCGTAATGACAAGTATTAAGGACGGCGCCACCAAACCAGACAATGGGAGCTGGATTGCTGGAGAAAGACTTAAGAACATATACTATATGAATCACATTCCTCTGTTTTACTCTTCTCTTTCCTTTTTCTTTCTATAGTATAATGTTCATATATATACACGATTCGTCTTCTTTTAATGGCCAAAGTTCGTTCCTTTAGGTCTACTATTAATCTGAAAGTTTATTTTATTCTTCTAAAAGAAAAAGAATAAAAAATATAAAAACATATTTGAGATTGTGGTTTCGAGTGGATCTATAGACTCACATTATATAATTTGATGGGGGTGATATATTGAGTGAGATTTACGTAGTAATCCATTAATGTACATGCGTGTAAATCTTTTCGACGTTGAGAGATATACTTAATTGTAAATCCATTTATCTTCATATATTTTACTTATGTGTCTTGTCTATGGGATAATATTAGACATATTAAAAAAAATAAGACTCATTTTCAGTAGTCCAGATCCAGCAAACATATATGTCTTAACAATAATAGAAAATATTTCTATTGTTCATCCTTGGGTTGGGTGGGTTTACAATTCCAGTCCTTCTTTAATTCTTGAATTGTGAATTTTCAGTTACCTATAGATAACTGAGCATATGTTACTGAAAATATATATAGGAGTTCAACTATAATCATTTATATATATTTATATATATAGGTATTTAGCATGTGCAATGAATTAGTGCATTCAAATAAGACCGCAAGTTGTTTTTTAGACAAAAGAAAAGTAATGCTTTTAAATATGTATATCATCAACAGCAGCCCTAATGTTTTCTTGTAAAAAAAAATATTAAATATAATTTTAATTTTAATTTTTTGCACATGGCTTTAAAATAATTTGAGACGGCTTTGCATAATGGTAACCACGAAATTAATAAATTATGAATTTAACTATCATCAAGTTCATAAGGTAATTATGCAAAAGATTAATAAAGAACATTTTTATAAAACGCAATAGATCGATTAGTATTATATATATATATAGACGGAATCGTCTTAGTGAATATGATCCAATCAAACTGAAGTGGGTTTTTGATATATTGGGAACATTTTACCATTTGACCTAATGCCACATATGAAGTATGAACCGCTTATCATATATTATATTATAGACTTAATTAGGTAATAGATAAAGGATAATAGATTAGGTAACTAGTTTTTGATATATAGTAGTAATAGATAAAGGATTTTATCTTGTGTGATGTAATAACTTATAAGCAAAATAGACGAATTTGAAAAAAGTTTGAGTTGTGCAGTAACTGCCGGTAAAGTGGAGAAGATTGGAAAAACTTTAAACAAAAAATAGCGGTAAGAGAGAGAGAGACGCCGACCAAAAACAAGCCGTAGATGTGTCTATCCCACGCGCAATCAAACCCTTCACTTCATCTCCTTCTTCTTCTTCTCCTTCTTCTCCTTATATCATCATTTTGCACCCACATGTCACACACTTACCATATATATAAATATAAATAAGCATTACTCACATAAACCTATATATACAGTCGTCTAAGATTTCTAGCTGGTCCATATGCATGTGATCTAATCAAAAGCCAAGCTCTCCTTGTCTTTGCTATATAAATTAACAATCATTTAATCCACATCGGAGATTTCAATCTTCTTCTCCTTCTTCCTTTTGCTTCTCTTTTTCAGATCGTTCTTGAGAATATCTCTTGCAAGTAACGTATTATTTCCGACAAACCTCGTCCAATCTGTATTAGCTCGTAAGTTTCACCTCATTGCTCCTTTTAGGTTTTTTTTTTCATTACACACTACATGCATGAACCATGATGTTGCATCGGCGTTTCTGTTAAGCATTTATTTTTTCTCATATAGATATGTGAATGTGATCATCGTTTGTGTATGGGTAGGCTGTATGAAGTTTAATATCTTGAATAGTGTATATATGTGTGTATGTGGTCCTGTGGATATTGACCCACAAATATTAGAGTAAACCAGGGAACTGAAATCATGGTGGGGATTTCGGAATCTATGTGTTTCTAAGATATTATTGTTTCTTCGAAATTAATTGTTGCTGCACCATTACAAATTTATATTATATAAGATAGTATAGGAATATTACTCAAGACAAGAGTGTGTAATACACTCAAAGGAACATCAACCTCAGTGACTTCCACCCGTCAAGCTTTTTCGGCTATGTATCCTTCACATACAATTATATCTTAATTCTTACATATACTTATAAATATACACAGTATTATATATTTTTGATCTTATAATTATGGTATATTATATAGTACATATATATTATACAAACTTATAATCTTTTCAATTATATAAGCATCGTTCCATATGTTGAATGCGAAAACAAACCTTTAAACCTAATGTTTTCTAAACATTTTTTTTTTAAAATCCAAAAACTTTCACAATCACTATCAAACTTTTTTTTTTGGTTCAACCCACTATCAAGCTTTTGTTATTCATTTTCTCATCTAAAATAGTAAGAGCTCCTCCATTGTTGGGTGGTCCCGTGGAAATACATCATAACCATCATCAACAACATATAATAGCGATAGCCTTAAGTTTAAAGATCCAAGCTTTTCGATTTATAATATCTAACTACATGTGAATTCTTATATGTGTGTTTGAACATTTATAGGTATATAATATATTATCGTGTGTGTCCGTGTGTAACATCACTATCATTACCCAACACACAGCTTTTGGAATTTCATTGGACCCAAGAGTCATCCGATCCCCTTTCTTATAATTAAATATAACGAAGCTTGTAATAGGCTTTGGTTTTGGTCCCAAAAACAAAACTTTAAGGTTGTGCCTTGTTTGTCTAAGGTTTTCGCAATAGCTTCCAAAAAGACACGCTTATGTTTATATACAATACATTTCCTTCATATCAGTTTCTTCTCTTCCATTTTTACTATTTTGGTTTCTTACTCATTTCTCTAACAATTTCCCGAATTAAATACATTTACAGGATCATCTCGGATGGATAATATAATGCAATCGTCTATGCCACCGGGATTCCGATTTCATCCGACAGAGGAAGAACTTGTGGGTTATTACCTTGATAGGAAGATCAATTCAATGAAGAGTGCTTTAGATGTCATTGTAGAGATTGATCTCTACAAGATGGAGCCATGGGATATACAAGGTAATCAACGTGGGTTTTGATTATCATTAATAAATCTTTTGCATGGAATGTCAGTTAATTGTCTACTTATATGATATGATATACAAAAACTACATGCGATGAATCTGGCATGCGAAGTGAACGAGAGAGCCTACTCTTTTTGACTTGTAAGATTTATAAACGGAGTGTGAAAAGAATATAATCTGCAAAGAAAATTAAGAGATGTAGTAGTACAATCATAAATCATAATACCTCTTTTGAAATTAAGCAAAGTTAAGTTTGTAATTTTATTTTTGAAAATAGGAGAGTATAATCATATCATATTATTCCAAATAACAGTTCACCACATAAGTATTCAATATCTGTTTTTTCACCCCTTTATCTTTTGTGAGCAAAGTTTTTTTTCACTTTTTAATTTATTTTCCTAATACTATTGTGATGCAAGAAAATTATGAGATTAATATTTGGTGTCTACATTGCAGCGAGATGCAAACTAGGGTATGAAGAGCAAAACGAGTGGTACTTCTTTAGCCACAAGGATAGGAAGTATCCGACCGGGACTAGGACCAATAGAGCCACTGCTGCTGGGTTCTGGAAAGCCACCGGTAGAGACAAGGCAGTGCTTTCAAAGAACAGTGTCATAGGAATGCGGAAGACACTAGTTTACTACAAGGGTCGAGCTCCTAATGGAAGAAAATCCGATTGGATCATGCATGAATACCGCCTCCAAAACTCCGAGCTTGCCCCAGTTCAGGTACACACACAATATAATACTTAATTTCAAATCTCTGATATCATATTGAGCTCGACGAAGATGAACGTGTTACATGTTTGACAATTGATCCAAATTGATCCAATAATGCTATACAACCATACTTAACCAGACGAAATCAGTAAACCAGTTATCTTGATACTAATTTTATATGTTTTGTGAACTATAGGAGGAAGGATGGGTGGTGTGTCGAGCATTTAGGAAGCCGATTCCAAACCAAAGGCCATTAGGGTACGAGCCATGGCAGAACCAGCTCTACCACGTTGAGAGTAGTAACAACTACCCATCTTCAGCGACAATGAACACAAGTCATCATATCGGTGCATCTTCATCAAGCCATAACCTTAATCAAATGCTCATGAGCAGCAACCATTACAATCCTAATAATGCATCCTCCTCGATGCATCAATATGGAAACATCGAGCTCCCGCAACTGGATAGCCCAAGCTTGTCGCCTAGTCTAGGGACGAATAAAGATCAGAACGAGGGTTTCGAGCAAGAAGAAGAAAAGAGCTTTAACTGTGTCGACTGGAGAACACTAGATAGCCTGCTTGAAACACAAGTCACACATTCACAAAACCCTAATGTCCTTATGTCCTCGTTCGAAACGCAGTCGTATATTCCGGGGCCAAGCTTCCCTTCCATGCATCAAAACTATAATGAAGTCGAAGCTAATATTCATCATTCTCTTGGATGCTTCCCTGACTCGTAATTAATTTAAAACAAAAAAAAGTCTTCTATATTGATTTGTATTCTATGATTTAATTGTTTCCATCTGGAAAATAACATTTATAACTGTCTATTTGTAAAAGAAGGTTGTGTTTATTACGTAGAAATTTCTTGGTGATTTTCGCAAAAGTGGAATATTTTTTCTTTTTTATCTAATTATCCCTTGGGTTTTTCCTAACCATTTTTATTTTGTGGTCCAAAATTATGGAACTCATCCATTTTTTTTTATAAACGTCTTATTTTACTTTATTAAAATTGGAACAGAGATTACATAATTAGCTTCAAAACATCCACATACAACCAAGAATTGATTATAGTTTGATAGAACCGGATTTGGTTCTATCAAGGAAATAACATAATTGAGATGAGAAACAGAAGAAGGAGGTGAGAAATCAGAAAAACTAGAATGAGAAAGGAGAAAAACAATAGAGAAGAAAGAGTTTGATTGTTTGTTGATTTTTTTTATAAGTGTTTACAGAGAGAACTAAGCAACTTAAATACAAAGAGATTGGACTTAAATCATAAACTTTCGACGAGGCCCACAAAGGCCCAATAATCTGATCCGAGTCCTAACATAGTTTAAGAAGAAGAAAACACAATCGAACAAGTGAATTAAACACACGCTAATAGATTTGATAATCTATTATCTTACTTTATTTGATAATGTAACTCATCCATTCTATCACTATTAAAATTTTTTTAAAAAAAACTACATGTTAAATGATTATACTACAATGCACAACAAATATCTGTGGTGGCATGTGTTCTATCTTACTAGAGGATCCTACACTTTTTTGGAATATCAAAAACAAAAGAGTCAGAAGAACTTGTGTTTTTAGAAACTAAACCGATCCTAACTAAGGTTCAAAACCTGTACATGGCAAAACAATGCCAACAATTTTATAAAACATTATACTATACAAATGAACCATTTGAACTTAAAATCATATATACGCCCACCATGTATATATATACATTTTAATATACAATTACAAATGTTTTTTACATGTGTAGATGAAGAGAAAGAAAAATGAAGAAGAACAATTAATGAAACTATAATCTTAAGTTCTTAACCCAAAAGAAGAAAAAAGTGACAGACCCCTCTTATGGATTCAGAGGTTTCCAAAAGTCAGAACCTTCTACTCCATACAGAAGGTCTTAAAAGCCACCGTCAAAATCTCTCCGACTGCTCCTATAGGCCAACACGTTTGTGCCATTTTTTTCTTCTTCTTCTTCTTCATAACGTTTTTAATAATCTGAAGAAAAACAAATAACGTGAATTCAATTTCTTTTTAGCAACAACAAACAAACACTACTGAATCTCTCTCAGATCCAAATCCAATCCAATCCCTTATATACTAGAGATGAATTAAGAAGAATCAGATCCAAATCTCTCAAAAATCGTGTGATAATGGCTCCAACACGGATTCTAACAAGAGACGAAGAGCTTGGTGGTGCTGCGACGACGACGATATCAGACGACGACGATTCGCCATCTGGTAAACGATCTAAACTCGATCGTTTCCCTCTTAGCCGTTGGGAACTCGCTGTTTCTCTCAGCGTCTTCCTCGTCTTCTCCTCTGGTCTCTGTTGTATCTACCTCACCATGCCTGCTGCTGAATTTGGCAAACTCAAACTCCCCAGAAGCATCTCTGACCTCCGTTTGCTCAAGTATACACAAATGTTCCTCCTTTATCTTCTTTAAAGATTCAATCTTTATGTTGGAATTGACACAAATCTGTAATCTTGTGGTTGTTGTTTTCAGAGATAATTTAGCAAACTATGCGAATGAGTACCCGACGCAGTTCGTTTTAGGGTATTGTGCTACATACATTTTTATGCAGACCTTTATGATTCCTGGGACTATCTTCATGTCACTCTTAGCTGGAGCTCTCTTTGGTGTTTTCAAAGGTGTTTTCTTGGTTGTTTTCAATGCTACTGCTGGTGCTACTTCTTGTTTCTTTCTCTCCAAATTGATCGGTCGTCCTTTGATTACTTGGCTTTGGCCTGACAAATTAAGATTCTTTCAAGCTGAGGTATATACATATATAAACAAACAAACAAAGCTCTCTCTCATGTCTCATGTTTGGTGGTACTTGATTAAGTTGTTGTGGTGGGTTTTTTTATATTTTGTTTTTCAGATTAGTAAGCGTAGAGATAAGCTTCTCAACTATATGTTGTTTCTGAGGATAACACCAACTCTGCCAAATCTTTTCATCAATCTTGCTTCTCCCATTGTTGATGTACCTTTCCATGTCTTCTTTTTGGCCACATTGATTGGTCTCATCCCTGCTGCTTATATTACCGTCAGGGTTAGGCTCTTTTGCTCTCCCTCCTCTTTTATGATATGCTATTGTTCTGTTTCATTTCTCTATAATGCTTAATATTGGTTCTTTTTGTATTTTGCAGGCTGGTCTTGCTATTGGAGATCTCAAGTCGGTGAAAGATTTGTATGATTTCAAGACATTGTCAGTGCTTTTCCTCATCGGGTTCATCTCTATACTTCCGACGATATTGAAAAGAAAGAAGATATATGAATGAATAGCCAATGAAAGGTATCTTTAATGTACACAGGCTTAACCGTCAATGCCTTACAGAGGACAAGAATACAGTTAACATGTTTAGAGAGGACACAACAGAACAAAAATGTTGATTCGTTTACTTGGCACTTATCGTAACGATTCGTTTGGATAGTGTTCTTTTTTGGTCATATTTTGTTCCTATTTGAGTAGTTAAGGAGAGAAATTACAGAAGTAATACATTTTTTTCTTTGTATCTGCTTTGACAAGACGAGAGAGATCATCAAATGTTTTGGTTGCCGGATTATTATTATTGTTTCTCTTTTTAGAATTAATGAATATGATGACAATGGAGCTAGAAGAAACATTTCTCAGAAGAACACAATTTATTGAAGAAACTCAATTCTTAAACAACACATAACAACTCGGATAGAGCAACGTCATGACATTATTTTAGTTAGATACTTGTTGAAGTCACAACATTACAACAAGAGACTAGTTTCTGCTCTAGTTCAGAAGTTGAATACACACAAAATCAAGTTAGGTCAACATGGAAGCACCACCAACAGGTTTGTGCAGCTGATAAGTCTGGCTTGGCACAACTTGAATCACACCTGGTTGCTCTGCAAACACCAAAATCCCCAAAAGCATGTGAGAAAAACAGAACAACCAAACAACAACAAAAAAAGCACTGATCAAGTTTATAACATCTTGATTTTCCTAAGCCTACATGCTCGGAGATCGTGCATTCATAACTACACAACTCTATATCTACAGGTTTCAAACCTCACCCGCCAATCTTAGCCTGATGGAAACTTTGATATATTTTGTGAACATAGGCGAAAAAAGGAATTCACATAAACCGTCATCACAATTGGATCTAAACAAGTCATTTACACATTGTATCACAGTCGATGGTCACAAGTTCACAACCAGATATACACTTAATCCAACCAACATAGGATTTCAAAACAAACGATGACGCTACTATAGATTCTTTTGCATTCACAATGCTCTAAAAAGTTATAAGTAAGCGTAGGATAAAAAAAAACGAGAAATCTATGTAAGAAGAAAAGAAAACGTACTGGAGATCTCAGCGACTTGCTCAGGAGTGAGCTTAGCTGAAAAGCCAGAAGCAGCTTCCCTGTAACTGTAGATCAGAGCATCATTTGCAGCTTCCTCACTGTAATCATCACCAACATAAAAACAACAAACACAATCCATCACCATTTCTTAAACACATCCGCAAACAGAATCGAAATTAAAGCAATCCAAACAATAAACACAACCAGGACAATCATAATCAAACAACAAAATGTAACCTTTAAAACGATTCAAAAATTCCCCTTTTCAGAGATACAAAACCCAAAAAATCATATCTTTCAATAGAAAAATCATCTCTTTCCGGTAAAAAATTGAGATGAGATGTTTCAAGAGAACAAACCTGCCGAGAGCAGAGGAAAGGGTACGGAGATGATAGGTTTTAGGCTCCTCATCGGTGGGTTTCTCGGTGTAAACGATGTGAACCTTCGCTTCAGACGATACCGTTGCATCTCCAGTAGTCTCAGCCATGACGATCGAAGCGAGAAGCGATGAGAAGAAGACGAGGACGACGATGAGGTTCTTGAGATTGACTCTTTGCATTCTTGGGAATTGGGAATTTTATCAATTTTATAAGACAAAGTCACAGAGTTGATGGGCCATTTCAATTTACGTCAGTGTTTCAAACCGACTCAAATCGGACGGTCTCAAATGATTGTTTCATTAATCCGACGGGTGATTGATGTCGGCATGTATTTTATTTTAGCTTTTCCTATAATTTTTTCCACAGATATTTTTGCCAAGTGGCAATTTAAGCTTTTAAAGCAATGATAAATCAGCCAATCATCTCTCATATATTTTAGGTAATTGTCAGCAATTTGTAAATAACTGATTTTTTATTAATTTTTTTAAACATAGATAAATAATCACATTTATGAATTTTTAGATTTTGTTTTATGTATTTATTGTTTTTAAAATGGATACACCTCCAATTAGATTTCTTTATACAATGTTTTCCTATCAAGTATTTTATATTTTGTATCAAGTATTATATTTGTACTTATTAGATTAAAAAAATCAATTAAAACAAAATATATGTATACAAATTCGTGTACCAGTTTCTACTTTCTACTTCTGTTATTTGTTGTTATTATTAATTCTTAGGAAAATAAAATTTAGTTAATTGAAAAATAAAATTGTGAATGAATCTCTCTATTCGTGATGTATTATGGATACTTAGCCCAATAGTTGTTGGACCTCAATTTATTTAAACTCAGTGAACTTAATAAAATTGGAGTGTGTGAATAGATAATGAACCACATAAAAGTGGTTGGACTCAAGTTGGAGCTTCAATAAGCCATTGGTTGTGTCAAATAAGAGAAGATATCGATCTCTTTATCACGTCTCCTGAAGACTCGGTCTTCTTCGTTCTCAACTCCATGAGAAACAGGATTGAGGAGAACACTACACAACTGTTGTGTTGCTGGATTTGTGGATTGAGTGGGTTTGATTTGTTGAGAAAACAAAGTCTATTAAGTCGATCACAAAGACCTCTATATAAACACACGTTCAAGTCTCATTACGTAACCGATCAACGAAGAGATCAACGTAGAGAAAAAAAGACTTAGAACACAAAAACTCCAACAATCTCTCTCTGTCACATAGCAAGTGTCTTCGAGAGTATCGTAGTGTGTAATTCGTGTAGAGCCGGTGTGTTTGAGTGATTAGCAAACTCGGTTGTGATTGGTTGTATTCTTGAATTCTTGTAACTATTAATTCCGTCGCATTGTGGAGGTTCCAAAAAGTTAAGGAAAGAGATTTCGGTCTCGCCTCCATTCTTCCTTTAACGTTTGTGTTGTTATCTCTTATTCAATACTTCTGACGTAGTATGACAAATTTCTAGTTTCTACAATAGTTGGTTCACCACCGAAGACCAACCATCGAAGACATTAGCCCATGGACTATCAATGGGTCTTTTTCCTATATGGCTAGTGGTTAGTTGGTTACATCACAATTTTACAAGTAATTAAGTAAAAAAAAATGAAATAATAGGTGAAATATACATATTATTATAAATCAACTAAAAATACTTTGTCATTTTCATTTTCACATGTTAAAAAACTGAAGCATTCGAACAAATTAAACCCCCTAACCCCGTTGCCAAATCGCAAAATTACTACTAGCTAGCAACAGCTTAATATTCAGAATTAAAGCCTAATAAAGATTAAATTTACCCACTCATTTATTTATTTAATTTATCTCCCCTCTCTCATTTCATTTTTGTTTAATGTTTTAAATTTTAATACGCCTCAAAGCTAGATACGCCAATACTCTGTACCCAACAAACATCAGAAACAAAACGCCAACGCTCGTCCATAGACCAATATCTCCGACCACTTCCTCCTGCACGAACCTGCATCCAGCCGTTGTCGCCGCAGACGCTCCTTGCTTTCCCTTCGAGTCGCATCCGAACATCCGCAGTATCTCTTCCGCACTTCCGTACTGGATCGCCACTAAGAGACGGTAACAATAAAACGTCGTAGAAACGTACTTCATCCAAACCATCCCGGTTGGCACTTTGTTGACGTAGTAACCCCCAGTTAAGACAAACGCTAGCATTGTCACTGTCACGATAGTAGAAGCTTTTTTAGCGTCCATGATCGCTGCACCAAGGGCAAGTCCGAGTCCTTGTGACGCTAAAACGTAGAGTAAGAGAACGGAGAGGGTGAGGAGGAACGGGACAGCCCCGGGGCGTAGACCGACCATCCAGTAAGTTAATGTCAAGAACGCTGCTGGAAGAACGAGTTCCATGGAGAGCGATCCGAGGACATGGGCCATGAAGTAAGAAGAGAGTGTGTACATGCCAGACGCGCGTTCTCGAGTGAAAATAGCACGTTCTTGAGGAAATGTGAAGACCGCGTTAAAAGATGGAAGTACACCCCAGAAGATGGATATGAAGAAAAGTAGGCCTAGTCGGTCCTGCAACAATAACAACATTGTTATTAGGAATAACACCAAAATTAAATAAATAATGTTAGTCTCTTTTTGGTTATATGTGATTAATAATGGTTTAATAACTTACATGTAAATCTCGATAATCAGAGTGCCACCACATCAGGCCACAAAGAACAGAAGCCGCGACGACTTGGAAAACACGAAGTACATCGAAGGATTCGTGACGCCGTTCTTTTAAAAGTCTATGGAGGAGAATGCAGAGTTGGCTAAACCATGCTGTGATACCAGCCGTTATTCCACCCGCGTTTACTCGCGTTTTCACTAAACGTGAGTTCTCTAGAGGAGGATGTGATGCTTCGATGCAAGTTTTGACTTGTGGGGCTAGCAATGTGTCATAAGCCGTGGCCAGCGTTTGTCTCACGTTTGGCCTTTCCCGTTCCGTTACACCGTCACTTTGACAAACTCCTGCATTATTAAAAAATCAATCAGCTTTGGTATAAATTTGGGGCAATTAAGATTATAAAAAACTGAAAGTTTCATGCTTTTACTAAACACTTTTGACGTTAGCATTTTATCATGACTCGCCACTCGGACAATAAACTAATACTAATACAAAATATCGGCGGTTTAGTAATTAATCTACCAGTCTGATTATAATCATATACTAAATGAAAAAGAACCACTCAAGTTATCATCCAAATAGGCGAAAGTTAATTGGCTAGTTAATTAGATAATTATTTAATTATCCTAATTACAAAAAGAAAAAGACAATTCAAAGTGGCATTGAACCGAACAGAGGTGAGAGCGAATCAACCAATCAGGTTCTTTGGACCGACAAAACAAGTATTTTTAAACAGGTTTTGACACTATGTTGGACCCATTATTTTATTAATCTAACAAAAGCAAATATCTTTAACTTAATAAAACTGACTAGTTTAATACTAGTAATGGAGATCTGATTTGCAGTAAAGCTGACCAATCAAGGTGGAGAGGCGAGAGAGTCCACCCAAGAAAGCATAAGGTCGCCACTACGATTCTTAATTTTTAGCTTCTTCATCGATTCCAAAAGAAATTGAAATAGAAAAGTTTGAGCATCAAATAATCTATCTGAGTTTCTAACTTTTCCTAAGATAAGCTATATCAAACATAATGTGAATATTTATTATTTCCTAACACGTGTTAAGCTTTTTCTTACGAGGATCATCAATGGGGTTTTAAAATTGAAACCGTGGGAACAAAAGTAAGAGGGAAAGTCAATAAATAAATGAACAATGCATAGTCAAATACTCGACAAGTGTAATCATCAATTCAAATGTCATAAGCCAGCTTTTGACAAAAGCAATAATTTTGGAAAAGAAAATTTAATTCTGTTGTTCTCTTCTTTCAAATTGATCAAATAAGTTAGAGCAAGTGGAGTTTTACTGTTGTAATTTGATGTTGAAAGCAATACCTAACAGCTCCCTCACGAAAAAAATTGCAAAAATATTTGATATTTCTATATTTGAGAGAATAGTCAAAGAAGATTCTTGCTTAGTACTCCACACATGGAACATCACATACATGCACAACTATATATTTACTCATGAAATAGATCGAATCGCCATGCATGTAGATGGTAGGTTCTACATAATGAAACTTCTTTCTCAAAGATAATAATACATAGACAGATTGAATATGAAGCATATGGTTCGTGGAGACAAAGAACTTAATACCCACCATATTATTAAATTTAATTCAATCCTACTGTATATATGCCATCGTGCGCAACAAACTATTTATATGTGCCCATTTTTATTCCCCCATCTCACTTAATGCCTTCTTACTCTACCTATGGCGTCACCAAAATATGCATACCATGTGCGTACATATATACACACATCGTGTAAAGATTTACCCTATAATAAATACACCTAACAGACACAAAAATGAAAAGTCAACGAATAAGTCATGAGATTTGTTTTTGTCTTTGGTAACATAATTTAGTCATGAACTCTATATTGATAATCCCCAAAAAAAACATTAAATCATGCTAGTATATGTGTGTGTGATGCATGTCCCTAGCTAGCTATATATATCTGGACCATAAACGAATGAATATTATCATCAGTGTACCAATTCCTGAATGACTTAACGAACACATAAGTTTTGGTCCACATTTGTTAAATCATATCTATTCCTAAAACGTCAAAACACTCGTACCACTGTTGGGTACTTACTACCTTGTTTCGGAATAAGCAAAGGACGAATTGGAATAAATTAACGTGACCTAGTGATATGTCTCTTTTTGATTTAAGATCGTAAATTTCCTTTTCTATCTCCTATGTAAAAACAACTGTTACTATTATTTATTTTTTCAAAAGAATTAGTCGTTGACTATAGATAATGCAAATACCCATGACGATTTTTCTTGTAATCACAATAAGCACAAAAAAAACATTGAAACTGGGTTACTTGTTCCAATTCCCAAAGCATAGAGAGTTATTGCTTCGATGAGGATTGAGAGGAGGAAGAGAGTGAACACCAGGCGCTATAGATGCGAGAGTGTGATTGGGTTTCCTTTAGGCGGTTAGCCAGTAACGTAAAAGTTTCCCGAATCAAAGATGTTTGCAAAATACGAGAGTGCAGACAACTCAAAACCACGCGCCTCATTTTACGTGTTGAGTTTAAATGCTCACAGAAAAATGAATAAAATAAAAGTAGAGAAAGAGTGTAAGAAGAAGAAGAAGACTGCTTTTGAATAAAAAGATTAAAAGAACGTAAAAGGATCGATGTTTTTTGTTTTTTTTTTTTAAAGTTGGGCTGAGAAGAAAAAAGAGAATAAGAATTATTGGGAAAGCAGAATAAAAAGATAAGAGATAAAACGAAAAAGTGTGTATAGTGCATAGAAAAGAAGAACTAATTTTTGTTAGAAAAGTTGGATAAAGAGGAAACAGAAAACACAATGGCCATGGCTATTAACCATACGTCATCTTGTAACTAGTTAGACACGTGGTGTTTTCCTATATATCCGTTTTAAAAAAAACAAAGTAAAGATCAATTTCTTTTGTTTTATCATCCGTAAAAAAATATATATATATAAAGTATGGTTTTATGAGTGTAAATGTATAATGCGATAAGGTGTTATATAAAAGTAGGGAATAACATTTATTCAGATGATATATAATATGCCAAAATTTAGACCCCAAAAAATCTGTGGTACATAACAAATCATACTCGAACAAAGAGAAAGAAAGACATAACACGTATCCCAAATGCCCATAATTATTAACATCTAAAAAAAGCCACCCTCAATTATCAACTTTCTTTTTTTTATTAACTTTAGAATAAACAATTATTTGAAAAGAAAAAAACGGTGAGAAAAAAAGGATGCTAGTATTTTATTAATCTAAGACGAGAGCCGTACTAATGTAATAATAATAGCTACAATAGATTAGCACTAGCTAGTTCAACTCCAAAACACACAAAGCGATAAAACAAGTCATTAAAAACCTAGAGCCACCACGACGACGAGACCAGTGTCAACGAGGGACACATCAACGGGAAAGGCTTAGACTAGTTGGCTCTCATCGTACGTCGGCTATAACGATCATAAATATGCATTTATTACTCTCTTTTTTTGGCGGTCGAGCTGTTATTTTCATAGTATTTTTCTACTCAAATATCTACCCCTTCCACATGAGTATTATGCATGGTTTCAGTATCAAAGATCCATAGTATACGTATTCAAATACACGTATAACTATGATTTCTTTTTCATTTTTTGAGTTTTTTTTTTTTTAACTTATCATCAGTCAAATCATGTAAGAATACTTTCACGCAAATTAAATATAAAACGGTAATCATAGGTCTAATCACAGAATAATTAAGTTAACAATTGTGTTAATTAGTACACTTAATGAAATGTTATTTAAAATGTGGATTTGAAACGGGAACGTACCGTTAGCAAGATCGAGTAAGAAATCAGCCGGGTTCATAGGAAACGTCGGAGAGAATCCGACGGACTCGAAGTAAGCCATGGCGTCTCTTCCTTTTCCGACGAACAAACACTTCCCTTCACTCAAAAGAAGCACAGTATCAAACATCTGAAACACACGGCTCGAAGGCTGATGAATCGACGTAACCACCGTCTTCCCTTTCCCATGAGCCAATCCACCAAGGGTTTGAACAAGTCTCAGAGCCGCCGTAGCATCAAGACCCGAGGTAGGCTCATCAAGAACCAAGAGACTCGGGTTTATAAGCAGTTCATGAGCTATACTCACTCGTTTCCTCTCTCCACCAGAGATCCCTCTGATGAAAGTGTTTCCAACGACAGTGTTCTCACATTTCGTTAGACCAAGCTCCGATATAACCGACTCAGCGGCGCTGATCTTATCGTCTCTGGCTAGACTCTGAGGGAGACGAAGCAAGGCGACGAAAACTAAGGTTTCACGTACAGTTAAGTGAGGGTAAAGGAGATCGTCTTGTGCTACAAATCCGGTGCGTTTTAATGTTTGTTTCGTTATTTTTCCATCGTTTATGAGTATTTTTCCGGTGAGGTTTGAGCCATGGAGTCTCCCCGCGACAGCGTTTAGCAACGTAGATTTGCCACTCCCCGATGGTCCAAGAACGGCCATAAACTCCCCGGGTGATATCATCCCCGTGACTCCACTAAGTATCGTCCTCTCCTCCGTCGATCTTGTCTCATCGGACGGTTGGTGTTTGGCTCCTAAGAATTTCTTGAAACTACAAGAATCGTTACTCATGCCAGGGATCTTGACTCGGTAACACACATCGACGAACTAAATCAAGAAACCAAAAAAAAAAAGAGAGTCAAGAACAGAGTCAACAATGAATTAGTGGTGTGCTAAAATCTGAAAGATTTGAGTTTAATGATGTTTTGTGCGTGTGTGTAAACCTTGAGGGTGATTGGGAAACAAGGAGATGATAATGAGCAAGGCGGCTCACGAGGATCTTGAGAGAGACGAGGTGATGAATCTGGACCGTTCATTTGATTTTCAACGCCGTCAAAACCTGACATTAGTCTTCCTTTGTAAACTTTAGATGGAAAATATAAACGGAGTTAAATAGAGAGAGAGAGAGAGAGGTATGATGAAACGGAGAAAGCAAAGAAGAAGATCGTCGGGAGGGGCAGAGATGGTGAGAGCTCTATTTAAAGGAGAAGAAGAAGTGAAACGTCCAGCAAGTGGGTGCCACGTCAGCATTGTAATGGTCATAGTGAAAATAACACGTGGCAGAACATATAATGCCAGCTGGCAACTGCTGAAAATATAAATAGAGAGATGTTTTTCATTTATTTGTTTCCTAATCTTTTCTTTCCTTTTCTGCTTTCTAGTGTAATTAGCCACTTTAATTTCACTTTTTTTTGCCAGCTTTTTTTTGCTAAATTGTTTTGCCAGCCTTTTTTCAGATAGTTATTGTTTTTTTTTTCTTTGTCGAATATACTTATCTTTTTTACAGAATTATAATAAGTGTTTTCCACTCTTAATTGTCAAATTGAGAATCCACTAATCTTTTTTCCTATTGGAAAAAAACAAAGACATATGTGGAAGACTATGGCCGTGAATGGAAACACAACAAAAACGGGTTTCAAGAAATTTTTTAGCAAAACCGCATAAGGTTACCAATTATACAAAAAATTATTAATCTGTATTTTTCAAATAAAAAAATATGAATAATGATTTGCGGTTTTCTTCAATGAATTTTTGCTTTGGACCGCTTTTGTACTACAACATGTTGTTTATGCAGCGGTATTTAACTGCAAGCAGCAAGATTATATTATTTTATTTTTAATAATTACATACAGATACAAAAAAACACATAAATATTAATAAGTGATTTAGTAGTATGTATTAATGTATGTATAACTATTAATAACTCCAGTTAATCTTAAAATAAACAGATTCATTTTAAATATTTTAATAGTTTTTTATTGTGTATTATATTTTATAATTGAATAAATTTAGATATTTAAGGTTCTAAATATTAATCTATTAACACAAAGCACATAATAAATTACAATTATATTTATTATTTATATTTTTAAATTTATTCATATAATTATTGTTACTAGTTATTAATAAACAATATGAAGTCCGTACCACAAATATTTTTTCACCAATCAAACATTATTTGGTACTGCTTAATTTGCATTAACCGCACTTGTCCCGTAAATAAGTTTGTTCCGCACGTACCGCAATTAAACCGTACCGCACTATCAAATCATTTGTTCCATACAACCAAATCCACCGTTACCATTCGAACCCTCTATATTGTTCGTCCTAATAATAGTTTAAATACTTTATTTTGTGTTAACATGTGTTATTGTCTTTTTCTTTCTTATAATATAATTAAGTTGGTCAAATTACTCACAGTCTCCCACTATGTGAATGTGTGTGACACATAATTATTATTTCTAAAAAATTAGCTATACTAGGATAGTACCCGCGCTACGCCGCGGGGCTGTTTGTTATTTTGTTGTTTTTAATTATATTGTGGTTTTTTTCCACAAATTTTAATTATATTGTGGTTAACTTTTGTTATGGTGTTTGTAATTAAAATTCATTGTTTTTTAACAACAAATTAAAAATCATTGTTAATATTGACATCAAATTAAGTTTTTGCTATTAATTTTTGGTGATATTTCTAAAATTTATTTTTGTGAAATCTTATACTTAAATGAATTTTGTTTTTTTTTTCTTATATTAGGATGCATTGGTGGACCATTATTATTGATGTTTGGTTTATTTAGATGAAATGAACTTTGATGGTTTCCATTGATTATGCTTTTTATTATTGGTAGAACAGCTAAATGGCATTGAGTATGTATTATAAAATACATACTTGTATTTAAAAGAAGGGTTTTTTTTTTATATAACATTACGGTCAAGATATGAGATTTTAAATGGGAAAATAGTTGTTTGAAATAACTGAGATGTTATTTTTTCTGACTTAGTTTTGGTTAGTATTGTAGAAATTTAATGAATAGATTATTATTTTTGTGTTTTTCTTTGGTTTGGTGGGAATACATGTGTCTTTGTATTGGAGATTGTCGAATAATTTTTTTGTAAACGACATTTTTGATTGATGCCTTCTTTCTATTGTTAGATCCAGCGCTCCAAACATCTGATTCAGTGGTCTTATCAGTCCTAAATGCCTTCCAAAATTCTGATTGATGGGGTTGTATTCATTTGTTATGGTTGCTTAATTTCATTTATTAACGCATCATCACATGAGCATAATTAGGAAGATATACTCAACTAAGGATTTTGGGTGGCAAAGCTAAGCGTAAGAAATAGAACCGAAAGGGAACAACTCTAAGATTAATCTCATCAGTATCTGGTTATGATACTATACAGTAATACTGATATCTGTAATTTTTACTTCACACAAATACAACAATAGAAATTGAAAGGTAACGACAATAAAAATCAGCCCATGAATGTCGACTAAATAAATAGATATATCCAATGAATAGAAAATAAATGATATAAGATGAGATGATACGTACCCTTTTGGATGCATGGTCCAAAACAATTATGGCTCTCGTTATAATTCCAAATTGGCTCAAACCTCCTAACACCCCATAGAACAATTCTGAGTTTAGCTTTGCGAGCATGTTAGTATGTCACCTTTCTCGGAAATAAAAATATCAAAAAATTAAGCAAAAGTTGAGTTCTCACTACCATCAAAGGGTGACCTTGAAGATCGTATTATTTATTTCACCAAAGGGTCAATTTACCCCACGCCAACACTTGCTTGCATCTGAAAAGGTATATGCCGACAATGGATCTGTTACAGAGAGGAAGGTTAGCACTAAACTCAACAGGTACGGAGGTACAATTGCACGCAGAAAGTTACACAAAAAAGCAACGAAAAATAAATTACATGTATAATAGTGAAGTATAGTAATAATTACTACCTTAATACCAACAACATCTCTTCTTTCTCTAATTTAAAAAGAAATCTGTCAAAAGTGCCTTTGTGACACCATTTGTTCCTGATGCGTTCTGGCAGCGCAAATAAACCGACCTGAAGCTGAACCATATTCCATCTCGCCAGTCATTGCGCTTGTGCTAGAGGAACATGATTCCAGACGTTTCTGCATTTTCTCTTCATCATCATGCATTTCCTTCTGCCTTATTCTTATTTTGGCTTCTATAACCTGTTGCTCTTCCTGCAAAAATGATACAGTGATTTGAAAAGAGAGTGAGTGTTGGCTTAAACATACTCATTCAATAACATGACCGGTTTCAATATGTATAACGAAAGATCTGCAACATTTCGTTGTTCATTTATATCTGTAAAACAAAAATAACAATGGAATTCATCAAACTTGATAGTCAAACAAAATGCCATAAAACTTGATAATTCAAACCTTCATACTATGATACAGTTGAAGCTCAACTGATACCAAACCAGATATTTTCAAAATGCAAAACACTCATGTTGACATAACCAATTGGATCCAAACAAGTTAACAAGATTCTTCGAAAGGACAAGAAAAAAGAAGAGGGGTTACCAAATGAGAAGCACTTGCCACTTGTGAAGGAGGTTGAGGAGGATGGTAATCCCTTTAATTAGATCGGAGATTATTTTGAAAACATTGTCTCTTATCTCTCTCTCTCGTTATGCTTTTGCTTTGGTGTGTTGGTTCTATCGTCTCTTTGGTTATCTATTTCTGCTTCGATTTGATGAAACCAGAGATGCTTCAAAAGGACAAAAAAAAAGGTGTTCCAAAGGAGAAGCACTTGTTGACACCAGCGATTAGGATGGAGACAAAAGGTAACAAGAAGGCGAGGATTAAGATAGTGTGGAAGATAATTCGGTAAGAGATGAACGAGCTGCAACTTACTGCTTGAAATTGTAATGCTTATTATGGTAGGCGATATGTAAAGATTCATCCTTGATCGTGCAACCCCAGAGTCGTACTCAAATCAATCGAATTGAATAAACCCCTAATTCCACCAAATCTCCAACGGAAAAACATCTCCTCCCAAAGACGTGTTCACCGATCTCTAATCCATTTTTTTATGATCCACTGCGTTTAATATGGTCCTAATGCATATGCATAAAAAGAATATTTACATATAGAAGGACATAATGTAATATGTAAACATATAATCCATATGATTTTGAGAATATTTATCTAATGCATATGTAAACATATGATCCATATGATTTTGAGAATATTTATCTAATGCATATGATTTTGAGAATACTTTATGATCATAACGTAAAAATATTTATCTAATGCATATGATCATATGTAATATTTTATATGGTCCTAATGCATATGATCATAGGGAAAAATGCCATAAAAATCTCCAAGTTTCAAAAATGGGACAAAATAATCCTCAACTTTTGAGATGTCATTTTAATCTCCAACTTTGGGTTGACCTAACCAAAAAATATGAAACTTTGTTTGACCTTGCCGTTTTAGGCACGGGGTTAAGTCTCCGTCAGAAGCTAATAGACGGGGTTAACAAACCGTTAACAGCTTCCGTTCACCCAAAACGTCGACGTCTTATTATCGAGAAAACACTGAAAGAAATAAAAATCCCCAAATCTCGAATCGAAATCATAATCCCTAACCCTAAAAAAAAAAGAATTCCCAAATTCTCTCAAATTCTCTCAAATTCTCTCAAAATCTCTCAAAATTCTCTCAAATTCTCTCAAATTCTCTCTTCATGGCGAGGACCCGTGGTGGAAAACCAATTTTGTTCCGCCGCGGCAGTCGTTGCGACCTGAGGCGAATCAAATCGAGGAGGAGAATGAGAACGATGGACCTCAGGCGGAGTGAATCGAAGTGGAGACTGAAAAGGATGGTCCTGAGGCTGAGCGACTCATAGAGGAGAACGAGAAGGATGGACGTGTTGCGGATCGAATCGAGGAGGAGAATGAAACGGATGGTCCTGAGGCAGAGCGAATTGAGGTGGAGACTGAAAAGGATGGTCCTGAGGCAGAGCGACTCGTAGAGGAGAACGAGAAGGATGGTGCGGATCAAAACAGTAAGGCATTTAGTAAACCTAAACGTAAACGAAAAAGGAAGAAGATTGCTGAAGATATCGAAGATGATCGTGAGGCCGTGAGTGGAGATGATTGTGAGGTAGTTGGTGATGAAGACTGTGATGAGGTTAGATATGCAGACGAAGGCAACCGTGACGAAGGTAACCGTGACGAAGGTAACCGTGAAGAAGATCAGGAAGATCATAGATGGAACATTTCAAATGTTGAACAAAATTGCGAGCCAAATGTAGATTCTGTAGAAGATCATGACGACGGTAATATTGGTGTAGAGGAAGAGAATTGTGATGATTTTGAAGCTGAATTTGGACCGGCTGCGAGAGAGGACGATGGAGACGAGAGTGATGATGATAGTGGAGATGATATATGGGATGAGGAGAGGATTCCTGATCCTCTTTCATACAGTGATGATGATGAAGAAGATTGCACTGACGAAGGTGATGCTCCCCAAGCTGAAGATCCGGAAGAGATTCTGAGTCTGGGTAGAACATTCAATGGTCCAGATGAGTTCAAGATTGCTGTGCTAAGGTATTCTCTGAAGACTAGATACGATATTAAGTTGTATAGGTCACAGAGTATGAAAATTGGTGCTAAGTGCTCGGCGACTGATGTTAAGTGTCCATGGAGATGCTATTGTTCTTATTCTAAGAAGAAACACAAGATGCAAGTGAAGATATACGATGGTGAACATGCATGTGTGAGGTCCGGATTCTCAAAGATGTTGAAGCGAGGGACAATTGCTTGGTTGTTTAGGGATAGGTTGAGAAAGGATCCAAAAATTACCAAGCAACAGATGGTTGCAGAGATCAAGAGAGAGTACAACTTCGAAGTCACAGAAGACCAATGCTCTAAGGCGAAGACAATAGTTATGAAAGAAAAAAAAGTGACTCATGAAGAACATTTTGCTAGAATATGGGATTATCAAGCTGAGATCTTCCGATCTAATCCGGAGACTGCCTTTGAGATTGAGACTATACCTGGTACAACTATTGGCAGCTTACCAAGGTTTTATCGTCTATTCATTTGCTTTAAGTCACAGAGAGACGCTTGGAAGAATACATGTAGGCCTATAATAGGCATAGATGGTGCCTTTCTCAAATGGGACGTAAAGGGTCATCTTTTAGCAGCTGTTGGGAGAGATGGAGACAATAGGATTGTTCCTATTACGGCATCCTCCACCCACTTGAACAAATGATTCTAACATACAATTTAAATGAAATATAGTTAGCTTACCATGATTATGAAGCGAAATTTAAACTGCACGAATTGACAAATACTTACATCTCTTTTGCTTGTCCAAGTATTGACATCACGTTTGCTTACACAACGAAAGAATGGTCGTCCCGGGTTCTCTTGAGTTTTAGAGGTAAATATCTTCACATCTAAGCCACACACACTTCGACGGCATACCACGTTTACCTACGCCACCGGATGTGATAGAACTTGAACTCATCGGAAAAGAGAGAGGTTGAGAAATCGATTTGGGGATTTGAAAACTAAAACCTAGAAATCGATTTGGGGATTTTTATTTCCTTCAGTGTTTTCTCGATAATAAGACGTCGACGTTTTGGGTGAACGGAAGCTGTTAACGGTTTGTTAACCCCGTCTAGTAGCTTCTGACGGAGACTTAACCCCGTGCCTAAAACGGCAAGGTCAAACAAAGTTTCATATTTTTTGGTTAGGTCAACCCAAAGTTGGGGATTAAAATGACATCTCAAAAGTTGAGGATTATTTTGTCCCATTTTTGAAACTTGGGGATTTTTATGGCATTTTTCCCTATGATCATATGTAAACATATGTAATATTTTTCTAATCAATGTGACCATATGCTAACGTAATGTATCAATACAATACAAAATTTTTTTTGCTGACCTGTATAAATTCCTTAACCTTGGCTGATCTGTATTAATTCTCTTAATTTAATTGGCCACCAATTTTAATTGATGTGTCAACTTCTCCTTCAACTAAAAAGCTGATGTGTCAACACATGAGAGAAACTCCTTCTACTTTTATTGTATTGATTTTGACGTTTTAAATGATATGTAACTGACCAAATGTCTGTCTAGACTTTTGTTCACTTAACATAAATACTCTTTGGTCTTTATTATATAAAAGCTTAATTTAACACTATCTAGAGATATATGATTACAAAATGCAAAACTCTTAAATCATTAACTAATTTTGTAACTCAACGTACAAATATCTCTCTTTAAAATGATAAAATATTTTTTTTCACTTTAATAACTCTGTACTTTACTATAAAATCTCAGTTATATAAAAGTAAATCATGTGCATTATATATTTTATGGTTTGGTTTATACTAATTGACTATGTAATATGTATTTATGCGTTAAAATTGTTAACAATAATTATTTTGGGTTTTTAACTTGTAATAATTAATTGAAATTTAAATTTTTAAAAGAAATTGATTTATTTTTTCATAATCTATTGATGAACTTAATTGGTCTTATTATCTATTTAATATAAATTAATAATGTTGAAATTACTTAATTTTATTTCGAGAACTTTTAAAGTTAATTTCTATTATTTAATATTATACTGTAGTGATGAAAACATTTAATGGAAATTTTTGTTTTACATAGATATTTTGGTAAAATATAAGTTAAATACTTAGTTATTAGTTTAGTTTACATTAATTTATTTTAAATTTATTGAAAGTATATTTAAAGACTTTAGATGGCGTTTATACTTTAAATATATATATATATATACACATATATAAATATATATTTCACTGCAAATGTTTGGAGAAATGTTAGTTTTCATCTCTCTTTCGTCACTTCCCTTTTCATTATATAGATGCATGTATATACACTCTGCTAAAAAAAAAAAAGATGCATGTATATATATTGTGCTCTCGTCCTATTATAATTTTGAATGGAATCACTTTTTTTTTTTTTTTTTTTGTGTATAGGGGAGATCCGTTTGGACTTACTAGACTATGACACCATGTTTTCTATATGTAATTAATCTTATACGTGTTAATATTGGAGATGTTTCAAAAATAGATAATTTTTTTTTGTTGCCATTCCACTACATTTGTTATGAACATAAAATGAGAAAATTTAAGATTTCAAAAGAAAATGAAAAACAAAACGTGTTACAGTGAAACGAAAATTTCGAATATGACAACCACAAATTTACACGTCAGACTTAACAATTACAAGTCCTGACTCAGACGAATGAAAGAAACGTATCGATCGATCGAAGTCGAATGTTCCTTAGGCGGGTGGATCAATTCAAATATGGTATACGTACGAAGATGTAACACGATCATGATAAAGATACACACCCATAAAAATATGTATAGCTGTATGAATATTCTGCGTGGCTCAATATGACAAAGCATATGTGTCGTAGCTGTCTTGCGCGAATAATTTTAGAACCAGCCTCCTTTTTTTTTTTGTTAATTTGTAATAAGCTAAAATGTATGTGCATAATGTGTATGGTCGTTACATTTTTTGGGTTGATGCATACGACTAACAAAACGTATAAATTGCAAGTTCTGTTCGTGTAGTAAACATTGTTATCTATAGTGAAGAAGACGTGCTTTTACGGGAATGTACGTACGGTGGTGCGTTTTAGAGCCGTCACGACATCGTTTCAATGACCGTTTTCTGCGATATTGGAAAATATCCCGCAATTGAGTTGAGTCTTAGCGTTGACCATGACGTGACTGTAATAATTGTACAAAAACCATAAACTCTCAAGCTCTCTCTAAAGTCAAAGTGTGTATATATGAAAAAAAAGAAAACAGATTTCTCGGGATCACAATCTCTAGTCCTTGGACGTCAGAGAGACAATCACATAAAAAAAACAACACACACACACACAAAAACAAATGAATGGCTTGGATCCAAGTTTTAGTTTCAACAGTTTCAACGTTGGATCCCACCCACTCTAAAAGTAACGACGGCGACGCGTGTCAATCGCACGTGATGACCCACTCAACACTGTCCTTTCTTTTCTCTCTAACTTAGATCCAATGTTTTGTGTCATTCATGATTCGTCACTCTGTGTGTACGTTACTTGTGTTGTGTTGTGTTGTGTTGTGTATGAATGTAATTAGACTTTTTTCCCTTTCTTCGAAGTTGGGTTTACTACTTTCTGACTGTTCGAAGATGGCCATGGGTTTACTTACTACTTCAGACCACTAATTTCCACGACGGCGCGTGGATGTAACGCTATGTGTTATTAAAAATAAAAAGATGAGAGAGTAGAGAGTAGTGTACAGAGAATTTGGACCACATGATCCACTTTTATGGCCATGAGCATGACGACCGAGCGAGCATCCCCTTCTTCCAATTCTGAATTCTCCTTTTTTTGAACTACAATTTTATTATATGATGACAACTACGTCACGACAAATATAAATTAGTTTTGGATTCCTTTTTCTTCTTTCTTTTTTTTCATATACGGTTTCTTCGTTAGTCTGTTTTACTTTCTTTTCCTAAATATAGGACTCTATCTATATTACTGACATTGAAGTAATCGTTGAAAAAATCCAATAAAGAAAAGCCTTGTCTACCATCTATCCCCACCCATGTTCTCTTTTAACTACAGCTAGGAAATCGACCTGTGCGGTATCAATAAAAAGTTAAAAGAGCCAATAGTTCATAGTAGCAATTAACTTTTGTGAAATTGAAGTATTAGTTGACAATTTGATTTTGATTAAGTCGTCTAGTAATTAGTTCTCATTCAAATTTGGTTGGAACCATAAATTTAAAAATTGACATCCACAACCAAAAAAAGTATGTAAATTTTACATACAATGAACCTCGGCCTCAACAATGTAATAACGAACTCATTAGAGGAAAAGTCAGTTAAGAAAATTATGGAGCTTAAATAAAGATGCTTATCTCGATTTGAGCCCACTAGCCCAAAGTGATTTCAACCAAAATCACTATGTAATCCTTATAATATCTCTAGTATTCACTATTCAGCAGTAATAATCTTTTAGGTTCGTGCATTTGAATATTACATAAGAAATAAAACTTTGTTTTCGTGGGTCATACAATGTTACAACGGACAAAAGTTATAACTTCCAAGATGGGCAGAAAGTTAAAAACAAATAATTCATCAATACCAATTTGACAATCAAAACTTCACAAGGCCCAGAAGTTAGGGCCAATGAATTGATACACGTTACGTGCCATTAGCAAGGGGAGGGGACGTAATCAAATTCATACGAGTTGTTGATGTAGTTAATCTAGTAAGTGTAGTAAGGGTCAGAGGCGGCTCAAAATTGTTATGGGTTCTATATATAATTATAACCAAGATATCATATTTGTATGTAAAGATTCTTTTCGAAGAAACTAGACTTTAATAAAACCGACAACTGTGTGCTAATATTGTTACGATTATATAAACATGTGAACGCTTTCTCTTTGTAAATTAGGACTACTCAACCACTAAATTAACTAGCAAATTACGTTTTGACTAATCAAACTCAACCAAATAATACTAACAAGCAATCTGATAAAAGTACTATATTCACAATCTGTCTTCATAGTCATACCATTAAGAATTTAAGACAAATCACGTTGGATAAACTAACCTATATTTGTGATGTTTGTTTCGCATTAATTATATGCCATACGTAAATTTTAAAATCATGTTAGTTTGTAAGTTGTAACTAACTATATATGGTCTAATTATACTGTCCCCTTCAATGTCGTGAATAACTCACATGCAGAACTGTCAAAATCAAATCTATAACAAGTTTTTGCTTTTGTTTTTTACCGATTCATATACTCAGAATAATTCAAAATTAATAGTATCTTATTATAATGGATTTTAAAAGTTCATATCCATAGTGTTCTCTATGTCGTTTTCATCTCTAACGTCTAAGCCCATCAATCCAATGGGGTCGGTCGCCACTCTCACTCTTTAAATTCATCTTTACTTGCATCTTCAGAACTTTCAACAAATCAAGCGAGCCGTTTCTCAATTTCCACTAATACATATCATATCTACCAAAAATCTAATTCTCTCTGTTTAAGTTTCTCCCATACCTAAATTTTCTTAATCCACACTTAATTAATATTTTCAGTTGCAAGCGTATAAATAAATCGTTACGAAATATGACTAGAAACAAAATAATACTACTTAGATGTGATAATTATGTTTTGCCTTTTTTGTTAATTATCATTATACTAGTAAGTATAATTAGTTGAAAAAAATTAATTGGACAATTTTGTCCTTATATTTTCCACAGTTTAAAAGGAGAAGTCTCAGAGGAGACCAAACTAGTAAAGACCCAACAAAAGAAAAACAGAGTTGCTCTTTGGATCACATTATCTCTTCTTTCTCATGGATTCATCAAGAACTTCAAATGTATCCAAAAGATCCGATCCGGTTAGCTTTCCGGCGAAGTCATCCATTTCCTCTCGGAGATCTTTATCATCTTCTTCTTCTTTCTCATCATTCTCTTCATGCTCCTCTAGTTCCCTTGTGTTTCCCGGAGACTCTCCTCTGAATTCTCCGGCGGCTCCTCTTCGTATCCTCGGTGTCCCTTTCTCATGGGAACAGCTACCCGGAAAACCTAAAGACTACTCTCATAGACTCAACAACAACCGTCGAAACGACGAATCTTCAAATCTTTTACCCCTCCCTCCTCACCGGAGTGTTTCCTTTCCGGCCACCGGGAAAAACCCTAAATCTAACAGCTCCAGTAAGAAGCATAGCTTCCCTGTGACCGTGAGAGATCCCTTCGCGGCTGCGTTGTTGGAATGTTCCAAAGACGAAGGAACAAACAGTGACGACGAGGAAGACGACGTGGACGGTGAAGAAGTAGATCGGAGGTTTCGGGTAAATTCCGGTGGTTCTTCAAGCAAGGCGTTGTCAAAGAGCAGCATCGGGGACAGGTTTGGGTTAGTGAATCTCTACGGTTCTTGTCGGAGAACTTGTGCTGTTTCAGAGTCCATTGTTAATCTTCCAAGATCAAGAAAAGCTCCTTCCTACGATCATCTTCTTCTTCCACGTCGTCGCCGTTGATTTGTTCGTATTTGGTGATTTACTATATATATAATTTTTTCTTGGTCTTTGTTATATTTTCCCTGAATGTGACATATTATGGGTTATATGGGTTTGTGTTTTTTCTTGTTTTTCTCTTTAGATCGTAACACCAATGTATAATTCCGGGAACTTATTTACTTGTAACCATAAATCCATATAAGCATATTCACTTACATATTTGTGTGTGACAACTTATTCTATACTTTAATCATTTTATGATCGTACAATATTCGTATTTCAATTATTTAAATATGGTGGAACCAAGTTTGAAGGTTCTGTCATTGATCTCTAGCTAGTTTCCAATCCCATTCCATGTGGAGAGCAAGCTAAGCTAAGCTATAGTGCAAATAATACAAAGTAACATTGAGTAACTTGTTATAGGATTTTAAACAAGGACACGAGTTTGTACTGACATATGATTTTGTTGTTGTTTTTTACCATTTTGAAGATGATGTTAATTTAGCATGCCTAGTAAATGATGTTATTTTAGCATGCCTAGGGGACTCGAGGTATGTTGTAGTATTTTTCGTAGAGTTTTGGAAGTCTCTAAAGAAATGGATCTTTCATTATTGTTGTTAGCACAAGGCAATAAAAAATAACAAAGTTGTTGAGCACAATGCATGTCTTTGCACCAAGTATTTTTATACGTTTTCCATTAAATTATAAACAAAATTTTCTTCTTAATCAGATGGAGTTTCAATCTTTATTTATTGTTAATAAAGACACTGTCTCGTCTTGTTTGGGGGGTAAAATAGACCCCACCTTCCTGTATTTGTGATATCAAAATCACTTCCCTGGAAAAAAACAATACCATTCGTACCACTAAACTACCAATCAATAATTTGATTTTAATTATTTATATATATAAAGTGGGTTGAATATATATTCAATAAAAACTGCAGTAAAATACAACAGTATTCAAATAATTGATAAGTTTTATAATAAGTCATACATACTAAAAATAAACTTAAAAATAAAATCATACTACTATTCTTGACAAGATGAAAATTACTGAACGATGTAATTAATGACAATAATAGTATCTGGTTTTTTTGACATGAACTATAAAATTGAACTATCAAAGGTGTACATATGATCAGATTAGCTGAATAAATAGCTCTTTTTCAAATTCACTAATTAAGTAGTTTTTCTGAAATAACTTTAGATATAATCATAGATTCAACATAGGAATAAAATGTATTTAAAAACACATTATGTTCATTTATTGAGAATATTTTTTTATGTCCAATATTCATGGAGAATTTATTTGCGTTTGTTTTATACATGCCTGTGCTATTTAATTTATTTATTGTGTGGTTATAAAGGTTGTGTGATTGAATTTCAGGGACCCCGAAGAAATAAATAGTATGTAGTACAAATATACTAATATCTATTATGCATTATATGCAAGTATGCAGTGAAAAAATGAAGTCAATAGTCAAATATCAGTGACATTTCATAGTTTCGTATACCACAAATACTGTTTTACTACATCTGAAAGCTACGCAACTCAGATGATGTAATATTTGAATAGTTGTTGACATTTTATGTCCCACGCTGTAGTTAACATGTCTTGATCATGCTTAAGATAGATTATGAACATTTATATCAAATTGTTTGGTTTAGCGTACAAATTAATATAAAATAATAGTTTATTTTGGATAAAATATAAGACCAATGTGTCACGCAATTCAAACATGTCAAAACTTTCAGGCTGGGAAACTTATTCCCCATAGGGTTTGTCTTTGTTTACTTAAGATTTGTGATATATCACTTTGCAATGTATTGGAATTTATTAAAATACTCGCCACTGCAGGAATGTTCCTTTTTTTTATCTTCTCTTCGAATTTTAATCCCGGTTTGTATAAATCATATTGTTCGGTAAAGTAAATGCACATAATTAATAATGAAATTTGCTCAGAACTTTTTTTTGAGGTTTCTGTTTTCGTTATAACTAAGTTTGGAGCTGGAGCACTGAAAGGAATTACCGAATTAGTGGGGAGCCAAAGAACCTAAATCCTAAAAAACGTGGGATATTAATGATTACCTATTTCTAATAACATTATTACACATAATTTAATTCTTTGACAATAAAAAAAAAAAATATGAACATTATTAGTAGTTTAGTACATTACCTTTCATCATTGTCTGCTATGTATTCGCGTGTGTGCCTTTTACATTATTGACTTATGTCTGAATATTATAACGCAAAAAGTCTAAACAATATTTAAATCCCTAAATAATACTAGTATATTATGAATACATTTGGCATCCACCAAAATTGATGAAATCTTTAAAAAAAAAAAAAAAAAAAATCTCGGTTTATTTGTATCCTAGCAGATTCTGAAGTGTCCAAATAAGTGGTATAAGTTATAGATGTAAATATATATTCAGCACTCGCATATATCATATGTGTGTGTGTGTCTGTGTGGGCATGTGCATATTTTTACATAATAAATGAAATTTGGATGAGACAAGATGGACCGCTATAAGTGATTGAGATATGTAGATAGCTTGCGACTAAAGACACCATGATCATGTCTTCTTTAGCACATGGAAATCAATATACTTTATAAATTGTATATAGATCTATGAAATATGGATCAAGCACACGAAGCAGGGTCCAGTTATATTGTGAAGGCATCAAATCCAAGAAAATGCAGTATTCTTGAGCGACAAACAAGCTGATATTGTTCTTTCACTTAAGAGTATTTTCTACAACAAAAATATAAGCCGGTGGTTATTTAATAAAGTTCGTAACATACATTTACGAGGGGTGTCTGGATAGTGGGATAGTAGATAGTAATCATAACGAAGCTAGGTCCGTTCAGTCATCAATACAATACTATACGGGTTTGAATTCCCCACTAACTCATTAAAATGAAAAATTGCATTAATACAAATCACTAGTCTACATGTACTAATACAAACAGAGATCTTATTAATACAAATCATCAATCATAACTAGTCTATATGTACTAATACAAACAGAGGTCTTATTAATACAAATCATATATCATTCTATCATCACTAGGCTATACAAACCGTGAGACATTTTAGATCTATAGGTTATTTTTAGAGAGACATTTCCAGTGTTTAATCGACTTATGCCAAGCGCGCAAAAACATTCTAAATAGTCAAGATCAATAACATGAACATGAACATGAACATAGAGCTACCTGACACTAATCCACAACGATTTGATAATTGATCTAAACTGCTACATCTCATTGAAGAAAAGTCATTTGGCAAACAAGGAAAAAGTAACAAGACTTATCTGATTCATGGCAAACAAGATAATTCTGAAAATGTTATTTGTTGTCGCAACTTCAAATTGTAATTTGAAGCTCGAAGTAAAAGGTTCAATTAACAAAATGGGCCCTAGGTTATAATATGCTGCAATTTAGAAATCATGTAGTTCATGGGCTTAGTTTAAGGCCGACGAGAAAAGACTTAACTAAAAAAAGAGGCCCGTTATACTAAGTCACATAAGACAGTGATAACTAAAAAGAGTTCACACACTAGTTAAACTCGTAATCAAAATGGTTGATGCATACAAAGCCACGATTAATAATAGATTATGAGCTGATTATGAATGTGTATGATGGTTTTTGGATAAGAAATTTTATTCAAAACTAATCAATACTATAAAAGTACAAGTGAGTTTCTCCAGTTGACACATCAGCTTCTGTATTGAACCAGAAGCTGACACATCAGTAAAAACAAACAACCAATGAAATTATAACAATTAATACAGATCATCTATAATTTTACTTACCTGTCAAATAACATTCTAATAATCTGAAATTTATGGAAAAGGTCCCAAAATCTCAACAACGCGGAATCTGATTTCTCAATTCTCGTTTCACTATGTCTCAAGAACTCGCCACCACTCTGTAGTAATACGATGTGTGAATCAACGATTTTGGTGTTCTTGATACAATTTGCTCAGAACCATGTAAAGCTATATTAGTATGAGGTAGAGATCGGGAAGAGTATATTCCTTATATTTATGAGTTTCGATTGCGTCTGGAAATGATGAATCTGTCTAATTAGGTTAAGTTGAGATATTTTTGGGTTTCTTTATTATTTTTTTCTTTTTTTTCAGCTGTTGGGTGAAGATGGATCATCAAATTGGATATAGTGTTGAAGTGACTGGGTTATCTCCATCTGTTACTGAGAAAGATCTTATTGATTTCTTCTCTTTCTCTGGTACAATCAAATATATTGATATTGTCAGGTAAACAAACCTTACTTCCAGACAAAGTTGGTATTTTGTGCATATTCTGGATTCACAAGATTAAATCTGCTATGTTGTTAACGAGACTAGGTCGGGTGAGCAAGCTTGCACTGCTTATGTGATGTTCAAGGATTCTTATTCTCAAGAAACTGCTGTTTTACTCAGTGTAAGTCTTGTTTCAATTTTATTCATTTTTTCTCTTTCTTTTTGTGTGTCTCTTGAGTATGAATAACTTGGTTCGTTGGAATTCTCGCTTTCTTCAGGGCGCAACGATATTGGATCAGCGTGTTTGCATTACTCGTTGGGGACAACATCACGAAGAGTTCGATTTCTGGAATGTGACTCCGTGGGGTTTTGAAGATGAATCATACTCAAATGTATGAATCTCTCTTTTACACATCTCTCAATTTTGATCTTTCTGTGTTTTATTAGATAGTAGAATCTTACACTCACTGGTTTCATGTTTGGTCTCATTTCTAAAGCTCATTCGTTCTTCAATCAGGTAGCCTCATGCTCAACGAGGCGAGTTCAACGCTGGAGAAGCAGTGACTAAAGCTCAAGAAGTGGTGAAAACAATGCTTGCCACAGGATTCGTGCTAGGCAAAGAAGCTTTAAGCATAGGTAAAAACCTTTGACGAATCCCACGGTGTATCACCTGCGGCGATGGCTAGAGTTTCCCAATTAGAGCAGAGGATTGGTTTCACTGACAAAATCTTTTACTGGACTTGAAGCTGTCAGAGTGACCGACCAAAGGTAATGTGTGGAGAACATAATTTGTATTCGATTTGGTGTGTCACATTCTGTTTTCAAGGAACTGAGTGTTCTCTATTTAGTGGTCACCTTTCATTGACAAAAGAGGTGGATAGTAACGCAAGTGTGTTTCCATAGGCATTTAACTCATATGTTTTAAGTTTAATGTCTTTTTTTGCTCCAGATTGTTTTGGGAGGCGGTTAGGACCACATCTTCGTTACTCAGTTTATCATTTTCCTTCTCCAAGTCTGTTCTGAAGCTGGATGGAGTTCCTGAGGATCACCAAAGCTGTGGTCAACAAGGTATTTACTCATTCTCTTAAGATGAATCTTTGTTCTTTTTGTTGTATATATCTCATCGGAAAATTTATCCATGGCTGCCGCAACCGAGAAGCTCCCACAGCTCAAATCCGCCGTTGATGGACTTACTGAGATGAGGTTTTGTGTTGTCGATTCTGGATCTTCATCGTTTAGACTGTGATTTGTTTCCTTTTTGTTTCAGTGCGTATGAGAAGAGTGGATTCATCAACCTCGTGTCATGTTACCTCAGGTCCGTCCTTCAATTGAAGGATTGTAAGCTCTTTGGGCTCTCTGCAGGTGTGATCCTTGCAAAGTGATTGCTCTCAAATACAAAGAGCTATCTGAGAAGTACTAGAATATGGTGTTTCTTTAGCTGGACTGCAACCAAGACAACAAGGTTTTTTCTTCCTTTTGCTATTAATGTGTCTTTATTCTTATGTTAACACATAAATATTGAGACAAATCGTTTGCAGTCAAATAATGGTAGGGAGAGAGGTACACATAAGAAGACAAATCGTTTCTGTTTGATATTCTCTGTTTGATTTACTTAAATACCCACATAAGTCGAGAAGCTTTTTTTCTTTCTTTCCTTGTGTTCGAGAAGCAATATAAAGGTTGTTCCTTTTTTTTTATTTCTCTGATTAAGTCAGATTTTAGGTTAAAAGGGTTCCTAGATTCGTTGAATTTTAAAAGGGTTTATGGTTTTAAGGGCTTCTTAGAAGCTTTTAGCTTCATTTTGAGAAACAGTGGTGATGTTTTGGGGTTTTTGTTTCAAGTTCGAAGCTTTCTTTTTTAAAGGGAATTTTGGGTTTTGAATCTTATCCCGTTTTGATCGAAATTAGTGAGAGTTCTTTGAGTCCTTAACTGTAGTTTCTGTGTACTAAAGTTATTGACATGAAAAGCTTTTATCTTTTGGTTCTTGAACTTATAGTTGATATAAAGACTCTCTTGCTCTGCTTCTTTTGAGTGTGATTTGTATAGCTTTTTGTGGCAGTAGATTGAATCAAGGAGTTGAAAGTTTTTAAATATTTTGAAAGTATTTTAGAGATGGATGAGAGTAATCATGGAGGTTCATCAAGCTCACTCCCACCTTTTCTTACAAAAACATATGAGATGGTCAATCGTTTGGAATCCACCAGAGTTTTCTAGAGATCTTCTCCCGAGATTCTTCAAGCACAATAAATTCTTGAGTTTTATCCGTCAGCTTAACACATATGTAAGTGTTGGTTGGTCTTTTGTGTTTTGTTTGTTTGATTTTGAATCAGTCATCTTCTTTGGTTGGTTTAGTTTAATATGGATTTTGGGTTTATGTTTATTTCACTTTTCTGTTAAATAATTGTAATTCTTTATTTAACTCTAGAATTTTTGAATAATTTTATGTTATTGTTTATTTGAGTTTGCAATTTTTATTTACAGTATTAATATTAACAGAAAAATTAAATAAACTAAGTGACCAGAACAAGTATAAATATGTAATATGTTGTAAGAGATAAAATTATGTGAGATTAAGGAGACATATGTTGAAGTGGCTAAACTTAAAGTACTAAGATCTTTCAAGAAAAATTACAATATAGACATCAAAGAGTAATCTATCTTACTAATTTTTGAGGGTTTGTGAGTGAGAAATAAATCAAGAACTAAGGGTTTGGGTTTGGAATTCCTAAACTTATTTTTAGGGTTATAAAAGTAAAATATATTCAACAACTAACTTTATGAAATCAAAAATTCAATTATCTAATAATAACAAAAAAAACAAAGTCACCATTGAAATTATCAAAAATTTATGAAATTTGATTTCAAACAGCATAAATTTATAAAACTTAATTTTTAATAACATATATAAATTATGAAATCTGGAAAAAAAAAACAAAATACAAAAAATATAACAAAAATAAAATAAAAATCAAATCCCGCAGCGTAGCGCGGGTCTAACCTAGTGATTATTAAATGATAGAATTGGGACCATCATGTTCCGCTGTCTCCAATAGATTTACGAACGGATACAAGTTATCTGGAGGATTTGTTCAAATTTATTTTTAAAAATACAACTTTCCACATCTTTGGTTGACTGTTTTATTCGGGAAGAAAACATTCAAAACAAGATAAAGACCTAACACATCTAGTAGGTATAAACTTAATAAGTGACAAAATTGACAACTTTTTTTTTAATAAAAAAAATTAGGTAACCATTAACTTGTGACTGTGTGTGATTTTTACTGCTATAAATGGTTTTTTGTATATGATCAAACCTTAACGTATTTAGGTAAAATAGAAGATCAGAAAATAAAACAAATATTTGACAAATTGCTTATAATTCTTGACCCCAATCCTTGGTTTATGTTGGTTATGCTCTGGACCGGCCTTGGTTGCATACCATACCAATGAGTGGTAATGGTGAACCAAACGAATCAACCAATGGATCCACAAAAACAAAACCAATGAGTGGTCACGGTAAACCAAACGAATCAATCAACCAATGGTTCCACGAATACAAAACCAATGAGTGGTAACTGGTAAACCAAACGGATCCACGAAAACAAAACCAATGAGCTCATGACTCCACTTTTGTACTACGTGTAAATTACTATTTTTAAAATAATTTATTTTTAAAGTTTTCATCAGTTATCATCAGATCATCCGGTGAATAGATGCGAATATACACACAAAAATGCTGACAAAGTAACCTAACAAAACTCGAATCGGAGAATTCCAGATAATCTTTATTACACGAAACAAATCTCATCTCTTTTTTTCTCTTGTCTTGTCTCTCTCTCTCTTTCTGTCGGCTCAAGACAGAAAGAACCCTAAAAATTCTCCAGAAAACAAAAAGGATCCTCCTCTTCCTCCTCCTCCTCCTCTTCAACTACCCCATTCAACGATCTGAGTCTTGTGTTTTAAATTTGTTTCCTTTTGATATGGTTTAGAATCTGTGATCTAAATGGAAGCTGACGTGTCAATTTCCTGAAACCCTTATCGCCAAAATTTCCAGAAACCGAAACTTTTTTCTTTTTCTTTTTGTGTTCGTTTCGATTTGTTTGAGAACAAAGGGCACACGGGTAGGGACGATGATGATGAATCGTGCTTTGGTCCTAGTACTACTTTTACACGTTTTCACTGTTTCTTGTTTAGCTTCAGCCAAAGTTATTCTCATCAGGAACAACCTCACTCTCTCTTTCGATGACATCGAAGCTAATTTTGGTTTGTTTCTTCTTTGATCTTTACTTACCCTCCTCTGTTTTTCCTATGCATCGAATTTTCCAAAATTAGATGCCATAGAAAATTAGATGCCCATTCCTCTGTAATTGGGTCAACGCAAAGGGTAATGATTGAAAAAAGATTAGATTTTTTTTCTAATATGTTTATTGCTAAATTGGTTTGCAGCTCCGACAGTGAAGGGTACAGGTGAAATTGGAGTGGTTTATGTAGCTGAGCCTCTTGATGCTTGTCAGAATCTAATGAATAAACCAGAGCAGAGTAGCTGCTCTAATGAAACTTCCCCTTTTGTGTTGATTGTAAGAGGAGGCTGTAGTTTTGAAGATAAAGTCAGAAAAGCTCAGAGAGCTGGTTTTAAAGCTGCTATTATCTTTAACAGTGAAGACCATGGACCCTTGATTGCAAGTATGAACCTTTCTTTTCTTCTTTTGTTTCTCTGTTTTGATCCTATTTGATTCTCAAATGTCCTCTGCTGGTCTTTTGATGGCTTTTAACATTTTTTGTTTTTACAGTGGCAGGTAACTCGGGTGGTATAAAGATTCATGCGGTATTCGTTACTAAAGAAACGGGAGAAGTCTTGATGGAGTCTGCTGGTTTCCCCGATACTAAAGTTTGGTTGATTCCAAGTTTTGAGAACTCTGCGTGGTCCATCATGGCGGTTTCATTCATTTCTTTGCTAGCAATGTCGGCTGTTCTCGCTACTTGTTTCTTTGTCCGTAGGCATCGTATTAGAAGGCGGACAACATCTCGGTCCTCTCGAGTCCGTGAGTTCCACGGTATGAGCCGCAGATTGGTGAAAGCAATGCCGACTCTTATATTCAGTTCTTTCCACGAAGACAATACTACTGCATTCACTTGTGCTATTTGCCTCGAAGACTACAATGTTGGAGACAAGCTTAGGCTCTTACCTTGCTGCCACAGTGAGTATAAATACAGTAACTTTAGGAACAGTTGTTGGAACTAGCTAATATATTTATGTTTCTGCTTTTGTGTGTGTGTGTGTTTTCAGAGTTTCATGCTGCGTGTGTTGACTCATGGCTAACCTCTTGGAGAACGTTCTGTCCAGTATGCAAACGAGATGCAAGAACAAGCACAGGCGAGCCTCCAGCTTCAGAGAGCACGCCATTGCTCTCATCCGCTGGATCGTCTTTCAACTCTTCCTCTCTACACTCTTCCATCAGATCATCTGCACTATTGATCGGTCCTTCCATGGGCTCATTACCTTCTTTCTCTCCAGCATACGCGAGCTCATCCTATATCAGACAATCTTTCCAGTCTTCCTCTAACCGTAGATCTCCTCCAATAAGCGTAAGTCGTAGCTCTGTGGATCTCAGGCAACAAGGAGCTTCTCCATCACCATCACCATCACCATCACCATCATACATTTCCCATATGGCTTCTCCACATTCACTGGGATACCCGACTATCTCCCATTTCAATACAAGGTACATGTCACCGTACAGGCCTAGTCCGAGCAATGCCTCACCTGCATTGCCTGGATCATCGAATTATCAGTTCCATCCGCTACGTTACAGTGAATCAGCCGGAACTTTCTCTCCATACGCCTCTGCAAACTCGCTTCCCGACTGTTAAAAAAAGTCCTACTTAACCAACCAGTCTTGGTTCTTGGTCATATAAGATTATTTGGTTTTGCATTTTGAGTTTTTACTACGAAAACGTACGTGTGGTGCTTGTGTATGTGTGTGTAACGATGCTCTTTATAGTTCTTTTGGTTGAGATGAACATCTTTCGGGTTTAGGTTAGAGATTTTAATACTTTCACAATACACAAAACTCTGTTCCTTTGTAGCATAATATGAGCATGTGTACGTATCCACGTTTCTCTCTTGTTGTTTGTTCAAGTATACAACTCTGTAATTATAAGGCCCAATAGAGTTCATATTAATCATACCAATTAGGCCCAATAAAGAGCCCAGTTTCTAAAAAACGACGCCGTTTAGTATATTTTGGTAAGTTGGTAACTGGGGACCAAGTAGAGAAACTGACTACGCTTAAAGTGAATAATGAAATTGAAAACTCAATCCCACCGTTGGCCGGACTATTCTCCTCCGGCGTCGTCGAGGATCTCCGTTGGTTTGAGGAATCAATCTCACCATGCCAATGAGGCACCTCAACGCTGTCGCCGTTTTACTAATGATGTTCTTTACTCTCTTAATCCTATCTTTCACAGGCGTTTTAGAATTCCCATCTGCTTCAACTTCGATCCCGGCAACGAAATTACCTGATTCAACAACATCGGATCCGTTCAGTGACGTCCTCGTAGCTTATAAAAAATGGGACTTTCGAGTGGGTTGTGCTCGGTTTAAGGAGAATCATAAGGATTCGATCCGTGGCAATGTTAGTTCGGGTTCTTTACAAGTACCTGGTGGTGGGTTTGGTTGTGGTAAGCTTAAGATGGAGCATGTTAAGGTTTTGGTTAAAGGGTGGACTTGGATTCCGGATAATTTGGAAAATTTGTATTCTTGTCGATGTGGGATGACTTGTTTGTGGACTAAATCACCTGTTTTGGTTGATTCACCTGATGCTTTGTTGTTTGAGACTACAACTCCTCCGCTTCAGGTATATTACTTGTTTGATTTAAAGCATGCGTTTTGGAGAATAGTTTATAGATTTGGATGATTAGGACAGTGTAGATCACACTTTCTCTTTTTTTTTTTGCCCCCAAATTGGATGTGATCTTGTGATGTCTGCTGCACTCTAGCTCTTTTGTGGTGTGTTTAGTTTGTCAATTCTTGGAATAGCTGTGGATTAGTCTCAAGAGCTGCATTTTGATGTATCTGATTGTGCTGTCACGTCTTAGTTTGAAGCTTTTGAGGATTGTGGTAGGGTTCACTATTGAGTGTTTATAGTGGTTTTTCAATTCAATCTACTAGAGAAGATGTTGTGGTTTTGGGATTCACTCAAAGATACGAAAGTGTGCACTATAAGTTCTTGTTTTTGTCCGGTTTATATGACTGCTTATACGGTTGAAGGATTTTTGGTTTAAAATTTTTGTGCAATGCTGTCCTTGTCTTGGCCAAATTTTGTTCTTACTCGTCATGCCAATATGGAGAGATTGAGCCGCTTGTGTATTGATTTTGTAAAGTGGTACATATATAGTTTTGGATGTTCAGGGCAAATTAAAATCTCATATGGTCTTATTTTCTCTCAATTATGATGTGTGATCCTTCAGTGTCACTATAGGCGATCTTTCAAATATTGTGATCCCATTGATGCTGAGTTTCTTGCTTTTTTTCCATAGAGACGTGTTGGAGACCCGCTCCGTGTGTTCATGGAGCTAGAGGCCGGAAGAAAACGCTCAGGCCGTGAAGATATATTCATTAGCTACCATGCCAAAGACGATGTCCAAACAACTTACGCGGGTGCTCTCTTTCATAATAACAGAAACTATCACATCTCTCCACATAAAAACAATGTAAGTAAACTCCAGTTCTATATGTATTTCTCTTTCATTTTCTTCTGTTGTCTAATTCTATTGTTAACCATTTGCACAGGATGTTCTGATGTATTGGTCTTCCTCAAGATGCCTCCCTCACAGAGACCGCCTCGCAAAGAGCCTACTTGATCTGATCCCCCACCATTCTTTCGGTAAGTGTCTAAACAATGTTGGTGGATTGGACTCAGCACTCTCTATGTATCCAGAATGTGCTGCCGAGTCCAACACTGAGCCAAAATGGTACGATCACCTCCACTGTGCCATGTCTCACTACAAGTTCGTCCTTGCAATCGAAAACACAGTCACTGAATCATACGTGACCGAGAAGCTTTTCTATGCGCTCGACTCAGGCTCTGTTCCGATATATTTTGGGGCCTCTAACGTGCAAGACTTTGTCCCTCCCCATTCCGTGATCGACGGTAGCAAATTCAGCTCGATGCAGGAATTGGCTACGTACGTGAAGCGGCTCGGTGATGATCCCGTAGCTTACTCGGAGTACCACGCGTGGAGGCGGTGTGGACTAGTGGGGAACTATAGGAAAACCCGTGCAGTGAGTCTCGATACGTTGCCGTGTCGGTTGTGCGAAGAGATTAGCAGAAGAGGCGGGAAAAACGCTGGAGTTTGACAAGCCACCGGTGGTTTTACAGGTGTGTGAGATTGTTTACATTTAGAGCGGTTTCTTATTCTGTAAAGGTTATCTCATGATCTGTTTCTGATATAATGTTAATAAAACACTGAAAATATACTACTTCTTTTGTGGAAAAAGTTCCTTATTGTAAATGTAGTAGATAGACCAAAAAATTAAATGACATACACAAACGTGTAGTTCATAAAATCGTTTGGTAAATCAAACAAATATTACATACTAAATGTGTCTTCTAGTATTATCCATTAAATGCTAGATTTTTAAGCTAATTAAACTATAATTTTCTTTAAAATCACCATATATTATATACATAACAGATATGCACAAGAAGTACAGAAAGAGAAAGAAAGAAAATATCAATGGAAATCAATTTGATATGGTGAGATAATATTTCTATCCGCGACAAGCCTAGGCTCCTTCAACACGTTTTGCCAGTTTCCTAGATCTCTCTCTACACATATTGGTTCCTTCTCTTGATGTGAATTTTTTTTTTCTCTCTCTTTGTTTTTTCACAAAAGTTTTAGTTGTTCACCAAAGTTAGCTATCTCCATGGACCGGCCAAAGAAACGGGACGCGCTACGAGCGGTGTATTCGATGAGCTGTATATACGGAAATGGCGAAAAAAAGGGAGCAGAAGGGATCCGGGAAGTGAGCTCGATGTGTTCGATATCCGAAATGACGGATGAATACCTTTTGTCTCGTCTGCATGACAGGCCAAGACTTAAACTAGAACGGAAAAAATCATACGATGACATATCGTTAAGCCTCTATGACAGTGCACACTCATTAGACGGTAGGTCTGGTGGTTGGGATACTCCGCTATTCTCCATAAAAGACTCGTTTGATCCTAACCCAATGGTCACAGAAGCTTGGGAGGCTCTGTGCCGATCTCAGGTCTATTTCCGGGGAAACCCGGTAGGAACTATTGCCGCTTGCGACCCTGCTTCCGAGGAGGTCTTGAACTATGATCAGGTACGGTTTAGTGTATTGTTTCTTTCTAGTAGATTTTTGAAATGTTCTGTTTCATTACAATATATGTTTTTGTGTCTATTGTAAGGTATTTGTACGAGATTTTGTACCGAGCGCTCTAGCATTTCTAATGAAAGGAGAGCCCGAAATTGTGAAGAACTTTCTCCTGAAGACGCTTCACATCCAGGGACAAGAAAAAAAGGTCGACAGGTTCAAGCTTGGTGATGGTGCAATGCCAGCGAGCTTTAAAGTTCTCCATAACCCTATCAAGGAGACGGATACCATCATAGCTGACTTTGGAGCGAGTGCCATTGGGAGGGTGGCTCCAGTTGACTCAGGCTTTTGGTGGATCATTCTCCTCCGAGCTTACACTAAGTCTACAGGAGACCATTCTTTAGCCGAAAGACCCGACTGCCAAAATGGAATGAGACTCATTCTATCTTTGTGTCTCGCTGAGGGTTTTGATACTTTTCCGACTTTGCTTTGTGCAGATGGTTGCTCCATGATTGATCGGAGAATGGTAAACTCGCTCTCATCCTCTTGCCTATGTCTTTCTTTAAACCCAAGAAACCAACACGTTTTAGTATAATGGTCCTCTCAAACTATTTGGAAGTCATGCAAGCTACTTGATGTTTTATTGTAGGGCGTTTATGGGTACCCGATAGAGATCCAAGCCCTCTTTTTCATGGCCCTTCGTTCTGCACTCTCTATGCTGAAACATGACTCCGAGGGTAAAGAGTTCATGGACAAGATTGTGAAGCGGCTGAACGCACTGAGCTTCCACATGAGAAGCTACTTTTGGCTTGATCTCCAGCAGCTTAATGACATTTACCGTTACAAGACGGAGGAATACTCACACACCGCAGTGAACAAGTTCAACGTCATCCCTGACTCCATCCCTGATTGGATCTTCGACTTCATGCCTCTCCGTGGTGGCTACTTCGTCGGAAACGTAGGTCCTGCTCACATGGATTTCAGATGGTTTGCGTTGGGAAATTGTACTGCAATTCTTTCCTCTTTGGCCACGCCTGAACAGTCCAATGCGATTATGGACCTGATTGAGTCCCGGTGGGAGGAACTTGTTGGAGAGATGCCGTTGAAGATATGTTATCCGGCGATGGAGAGCCACGAGTGGCGGATTGTCACTGGTTGTGACCCTAAGAACACAAGGTGGAGCTACCACAACGGAGGCTCTTGGCCAGGTGATTACCTTCTTTTACAAGTCATAGATATATAAATCACATAAATTTATGTCATCCACTTTCAAAGACTTTAAATATAGCAACATGATATACAAGAAAAATAAACGAATGAAAACAAATAAGATAGAATATGCAAGAGTCAACAAGACACGAGTGAAGAATATTGTGCTTCTTAGAATGGTTTATTATTTATTTATTTGGGGAATCCGATGCCTCTTGGCATTATTTTGTCGATGTTTTAAGTAGAATATGTTTTTCATAATGTTTTATTTCATTCTTCTAAACGCACATTTGACTATTTTTGTTCTTTTCGTTTGTATATCATTTAACTAATACTGTTTTATATCTCATGTGGGTGATATATGCAAAATGTAGTGCTTCTATGGTTGCTAACGGCTGCTAGCATAAAGACCGGACGTCCACAAATAGCACGACGGGCAATAGACTTGGCCGAGGCACGGCTGTTGAAAGATGAATGGCCGGAGTACTACGACGGGAAGTCGGGAAGGTTTATCGGAAAACAGGCGAGGAAATTTCAGACATGGTCGACCGCTGGCTATTTGGTAGCCAAGATGATGATGGATGATCCAACGCATGTGGGAATGATCTCAATGGAAGAAGAGAAACATATGAAACCTCCTCTTAGAAGATCTTCTTCTTGGACTTGATGTGCATTTTTTTATTTATTGTAGCTCCTTTTTACAATTACCATTAACAAAAACGAAAAATATTCTTTACTCCCAAACTTTGTTTATGTGGAAAATTCAAGAATGGGTATCTTGGGATCACTTTGGTACCATAGTTTAATACGGACCACCAGGTAATAAGGGGACGGGGGTAGAAAGAGCCATTGACTATTGACCATTGACCTATCAAAGTCTTACAAGTTACAAGACAGAAACAAATTAGAAAAAGAATACCAAAAAAAAAAAAACAGAGAACGACCATCCGATTAATATCATGTACGTCTGTAACCCCACACACACTTCCAGTAATTTTTGGGTACCTTTACAACGTCAAACGCAATAAAATCGCATGTTACGAATACCAATAGTATGATACTTGTGTTAGGTTATGCATGTTTTGGAATTTTGAATATGTCTATGTGAATTAAAAATAGTGAACTCTCAAAGCTACGGCCTCTCTAAAAATATAAGTTTTTCTTAAAATATTTCAGTGCATTTAGGTAGACTAATGGAAAAGCAGGTGACACTCTATGAGCCTCTATACACATAAAGTAATTACTTAGTGATTCTTTATCCATAAAATAGAACCCCATAAGCGATAGATACTTAGATAGCTAGCCTAGCTAGATACAAAATGAGCATATCCTGATACATATATATCCTAATGTTTTAGGGTTTCTAATCTTAATATTTTCGGCTAACTTCATAAAAACTAGGGAAAAGAATCGTAAGTAATCATAATTTTCTCTGAAATTCATGATCCAACATCATAGTTCTGGAAAAAAATAAGTATTGGATCGCACTTTGTTTACTTTTTATCCTTGGCAGGGTCAACGAGTTTGCTTTTGTGTCCTTGTTTTATTCCTGATTTTAGGCCATTTAACTTTTTTTCTTCTTCTTTGAATTCTTTTGGTGGGGAAAACGGTAAACTATGTTTTTTTGTTACTTTTTCCATGTATGCAAATTACAATAATTATCATGGGTTGAAACTATTGAAATCCAAAAAAAAAAATAGTGATAAACTTTGGACATAATATAGCAAATTTGCAATTCCATAAACTAAAAATGATCTATAGCAATCACAATAGTGATCCAATTTTAGCCCCATCTACATCTCAAATATACGAACATACACAATTCATTGTACTATATATGTGTGTGTGTTTCGGTTTGTATGAACAAACAAGAAAAACTTTACAAAAATAATCAAAATCAAACTGTTGCTCCCAAAGAAAAAATCAAAGATCTAGCTTTTATTTTTTTTTCATGTGGAGGGAGGGAATAAGAATATGAAAAAGAAGGCTAAAAACGGGTTGTTGAAGGAGAGTGATTAACATGAATCACCGCTCACCAGTAACGTCTTTATCGACAAAAAATAAAACAATTTAAAAATATGGTGAGTGGATCAGTATTAGCAACCACCAGATATACAAATCAAGCTATAATAAGATTGATTGATCTTTCTTTCTTTTTTCACTAAAAGAATTATTAAACCTAATTAGGTGTACATAAAATTTCTTTGACTCTATATAGTCTACTATATATACAACGTGGTTGTATAATTTCAAATGTAAAATAACCAACAAAATCTCAAAATTGAAAATTGGATCTCCCCTACGCGTTTACACCACAAGTGCTAAACTAAGTTAAACATCACGTAGTCTTTATCAAAAACAATCTACACCTAAATTAAAAAGAGTTAAACTACCACATATATTGTGTGTAACATCTATCATTCAAAATCCAAAGATCATAAAACCTAGGCTCTTATATTAGTTTAAGAGTGTTCCATTACAGATTTTAAATGAACGATTTAGAGCATGATTAGTGGGGAGTACTCACAAAGTTACTCCCCTATTTGGGCCCCAAAATAATATTAAACAACCCAAAAATGGGTCCAATATCGAAGAATCGATACCCGGAGAAGGAGTTTGAGCAACACTTGAAGAACGCTACGTGGCGACTTGTGAATGGGTGTTTGTTAAATATAAAAGCGTTTTTTTTATTTTTTACTCATTTTCTTTTCTTTTCTTCCCCAAAGTCTCTCTCTCTTCTCTCTCGAGAACTCCGGCGAAAGAAATGGCGATTCATATGTAATCGGGAAAAGAAGAAAGAGAGAAGAATCGAGTTATCAATTGGATTAAGCAGTCTGCCCAAGTGATCTTCTTCATTCTTAAGGGTTTCGTTCCTATCCTTCTAGGGTTTGTTCTCTCTCTCTCTCAATCCAATTGCATCGCTCTGTTATTCTTTTTCTTAACGCGTCGCGTCTCTGATTTTTTTGTTTTGTTTCTTCGTCGTCTCTTGTTGCAGGTTTTTTAAAGCAAGTTTAATCTGATTGTCGCTCACACGGCCTCTGGGTGAGTTCCTCTTCTAGGATTTGGCTTTGATCTTTCGGTGATTGATTTATCGTGTTGCTTCCTCTGTTTATTTTTTTACTAACTCGTTTCTTCTTCTTCTTCTTCTCCTTCTGTCTCTTGCAGGTGCTTCTTGTTAGACTTGCTTATTATATATATGTCTTGTTATTTTGTTTCTTATCTCTTGTCTCTAGCTAACTTTTGGTATGCATGTTTTCTTTTCTTTTTTGTTGCATCAGCCTCAAGGATTTGTCTCTTGACTAGCAGATAAAGGCATCAATGGAGATGATGACTTGCCAAAGCGCAAGACCTTTTGTGGTTTCTGGGACTAAGATCTCTCGGTGATGGTTGAGAAAGAGTGGAGTCTTCTCTTTGTTTGTCTTCCTAATCTCTCCCATATTTACTCTCTTTTTTGATATAGTGAAATAACTGTTGATATGGCTTTTTTATTTTCCTCTTAGGAGTTGAAAAACCGACGACCATCATTGTGGCTTAAGTAAGTTAACTGATTAACTATGTTCATCTCTCTTTCTTCTTTTACATGGATTTTGAGATTTACCAAGTTATACTACTAACCCTCCTTCTGATGCTGTTTTCTCTTTCTAGTTTCAGTTGATTTGTGCACAGGCTCTTGGATTGCCATTAGAGCGGCCAAAGAGTGTAAACATGGAGAGGTTGCAAAAGGTGAAACTTCGTGGGGCTCTTTAAGCTCCTCTCGAAACCACCAGAGGTTTGCTTTTTATTATGAGATTATTCTGTTGTTCTTATTAAGAGTAGAATGTTTTTGTTTCTGTTTATGTGATTTATATTGACTATTTTTACATGTTTGTGCGAGGTCAAATGGAGATCATTTGGAATGATTATTCATGAAGCGGACTGCAGCGTTTTGGATTCTCTTATTTGAAAAGGTATGGTACGACAGCTTTCATAAGTTGTTGATAGTTATTGTTTGCGATTGTGTGTTGGGATGAATTAGTGTTAGATTAGGTAATAGTCAAGTCAGGACATTGATGATTGCTTTTTTGTTTGTTGGAGTTCTTAAATACGGATAGTACTTGATTAGAGAGATACTTGTCGAGTAGGTTGTTTTAATGTAATAAATTTGTGGTTGTTGTAGTTAATTTAGAACCATAAATTTGAAAACCCAAAACCACTTGAGCTCAATATAAACCCTCCATGTTAGCACTAACATAAACCATTAACTTTTTCTATACAAACCCTTTTCTTTTAACATCAGCTTTCACTAAAACAACCAATGGATCCTAGAAACCTTAATCGTAATCCACATACATATTTTGTTGATCTTATGAATTCTCAAAAGACTCTAACTCCCAAGATAATCCAATTCTTCCAAATACATTCTCTTCTCAGCCTGTCCACTTTACCCAAACCCTCTCTTCTCAGCCTGTCAACTTTACCCAAACCCTCTCTTCTCAGCCTGTCAACTTTGGGCCTGGATTCTCTTCTCAGCCGTTTCAGTTTAGGCCGGCATCTGAAGATGATGATTGTATCGAGGTTGAGGTTGATGAGGATGAAGAAGACGAAGGAAGGGGAATAAGAAAGCGGTGGACTGCAGAGGAGGATGTTAACCTCATAAGCGCTTGGTTAAACACAAGCAAGGATCCAGTTGTAAGTAATGAGCAGCGGCTACAAAGTTTCGGAAGAGGGTTGCTGCCTACTACAAAGCTAACTATGGGTCATCTGTTTCAAATGCAAGAGGGCCTACACAATGTAAGGCTAGGTGGAGCAAGATAAACCATGGAGTCAATAAGTTTGTGGGCTGTTACGCTCAAGCGAGTTCAAGAAGAAAGAGTGGAGAATCGAAGATGATGTATTGAGCATGGCGTATGAGCTTTACAAGAACGACGGCAATACAAAATGGCGTACTACCTAACGGATGGTATCTATCCCAAATGGGCAACTTTCATCCAATCCATTACACTTCCACGTGGTCGAAAAGCAAAACTCTTTGCTCAATGGCAAGAAGGATGTCGTAAAGATGTAGAGCGTGCATTTGGAGTCTTGCAAGCTCGATTTGCAATCGTGAAGAATCCCGCACTTTTTGGGATAAAGGGAAAATAGGGAAAATAATGAGAGCATCTATCATCCTGCATAACATGATAGTGGAAGACGAACGACATGACTACAATTTCTACGATCCAGGGAATTTCATCACGGAGAAGGAAGCGAAAGTTCTCATGTCGATTTATCATATTCTACAGATATCCCAACAAATCTACATAATATGATGGGCATTCGAAATGATGTTCATGATACACAAATGCATGATCTTTTGCAAAAAGACTTGATTGAGCATATCTGGCAAAAATTTGGTGCAACCGCACAATAAATCTTACTCCAAACTATGTTTAATATGTATAATATTTTGAATTTTATAAAATATGTTTACTATTCCGTATTTTGTAAAATATGTTTAAGTTTGTAAAATATTGTTTTCTATTTTATGTAATATAAAAAATTTAAATAATTGTTTTATCATTTTAGATAATTAAAGTTTGATAATTAATAAATCAAAATTAAAAAATTATTATTTAAATGTTTGAGTAACCTCTTTGGAGTTCTCTAGTAATAGGATAATTTTGCTTAGGTTCTCTTAGAGTTACTTAACTTAATTTATGATTATTTATATAATTAATTTATGTAAGAGTAACCATAGTGGGTTACTCCAATGATGGTCTTAGCTCGTTTTAAGAGTGTGTTCCATTTAATTATTATTTCAACATAATTAAACAAAGTTTAACCATTGGCAAAAGCAGTGTTAAGACAGAAGAAACAAGAACAGTGTGTGTAAGAGAAAGGAGAGGAAACAAATAAGTCAATAAAGGTTGTGAAATAAAGTAAGAGAGAAAAGGATTAGTTTGCTCCTCCTCCTCCTCCTCCTCTTCGTCTCACTCTGCAATCACACCAATTCATATCCACTTGTTTTTATCCTTCTCTCTCTCTCTCTACTCAACTCTACTCAACTCAATCATTCTCTCTTCTCTCTCTCTCTTTCTTTAGTAAAAAAGCACACAGTTTTCCTCTCTTAGCTTAGTCTCTAGATCTCTCCTTCCACAGTCACTTGCTTCTGATTTCGATGTCAAGACTCTGAATTTACATGGGTTTTGTTTAAAGATCGTTTCTTTTTAAAAAAGGGTTTGTTTTTTTTTTCTTTCTGAGAAGAAGATGGAGCTCCACACGAATCAGAATTCCGGTGTATCGGACTCGACCCTTCAGCTTAATTCCGGTGATAAACAACACTCGATTCCTTTCGTCGGAGCTATGTCAACGACGACGAGTTCTTCCACGTCTAATTCAACAAGCACGAGCTCAGGAACAGCTCTCGCCGTCGTTAAACCCGCCGCCAAAAAGCCTTCTAAAGATCGGCACACTAAAGTCGACGGCCGTGGACGGCGAATCCGTATGCCGGCGATGTGCGCCGCTAGAGTTTTCCAGTTGACTAGAGAGTTAGGTCATAAATCCGATGGTGAAACCATCGAGTGGCTTCTCCAACAAGCTGAGCCAGCTATCATCGCTTCCACTGGTACCGGTACGATTCCGGCGAATTTCTCGACGCTTAACGCTTCTTTGCGTGGTGGTGGCTCTACCCTCTTCGCTCAGCCTTCAAAGTCTGCTTCTTCCCCACTCTCCTCGTTTCATACCACCGGAATGTCTCTGTATGATGATACTAGTAACGGTACTAACAACGGATCATCATCATCGTCGGTTGATCCTTCTAGGAAGTTGCTTAATTCAGCAGCAGCCGCTCAGAACGCTGCTGCTGTTTTCGGGTTTCACCATCAGATGTATCCGCCGATCATGTCGACGGAGAGAGCTCCGAGTAATTTAGTGAAGTCTTATAGAGAAGATTACTTCAAGGAGCCTGGAGCTGAACCAAGTGGGAGTTCTCAGAAACAAGGTCAGTTTCAGGATCAAGAATTAGGTCAGGGGGGTCGTGTTGCTGCTGCGACGGCTAATGTGGTGCCTCAACCTATGTGGGCGGTTGCGCCTGGGACTACTAACGGAGGAAGTGCGTTCTGGATGCTTCCTATGAGTGGTTCGGGTGGGAGGGAGCAGATGCAGCAGCAGCAAGGTCACCAGATGTGGGCGTTTAATCCAGGGAATTATCCGGTTGGGTCAGGACGAGTTGTAACTGCACCAATGGGGTCAATGATGTTGGGAGGTCAACAGCTAGGATTAGGAGTGGCGGAGAGCAACATGGCGGCTGCAATGCGTGGTGGTAGTAGAGGGGATGGTTTGGCTATGACTCTGGATCAACATCAGCATCAGCATCAAGAGCCGAACCAATCTCAAGCTAGTGAAAATGGTGGTGATGACAAAAAGTGATACAACAATTTGATATGATCATTCTAATGACCGGCCACAGTCGCGTTTTAAAGATTCGCGATCTGCGGTTTTGTGGTTAGCGACTCCAGTCTTAAAAGTATGTTTCGGCAGTTGAATGCTACCTTGCCTGAATGACAAAGATGTGGTTTCTAAGCTTATGAACATATTTGTTACACCATTTGTGGGTTTTTTTTTTGTGTGTGTGTTTTGTTTGATTTTATCTTTTATCTTTTGATTGTGAGCTTTTGATTAATAGATATGTGAATATGTTGATCTTTATTGAATTTTGGGAGATCTTTCTACGATTCATATGTGGATCAAAAGCAGAGTTTGAGAATTTAAAAGCTGAGAAAAACAGTGTCATGAGGGACTCAAAACCAGATGCCTATTTCCTTTGTTAGAGAGACAACTGCAAAGACAGGAACCCAAGACCGATGCCGAAAGCTGTCAAGAGCCCTAGAGACTATATGATAAGCAGAAGCAGAGTATCGGGTAGTTGCTGATGCGAGTTTGGTGCTTCGTTGGCTTCTCAAAACCTTGGTGTGAAATCAATTACTCAACCAGTTTTTTGTTGTGATAATTTTGCATTGGACTATCACTACTAACACATCAGCTAATACAGTTCGAGTGTCAGGCTGTCAGCTTGCTGATGCTCTAACGAAACCAATGATGTTGTTACTTGAAGCACACTCTTCCAAGGAATACAAATGTAACACTATCTTCCTTTACACTCCGTTTACAGAGACCTTGGTATGTGAAATTGGTGTTGGCTTTGTCTCACTGGTCTTGTCTTATTCCAATCTCTAATCACTAACTCCATCATCTCTGAGTAATTAGAATCACTAAACCAATTTTAAGTTTCCAGAAGTCGTAAATTCCCAAAAATATTTTTTTTAACAATTTGCACTGACGAAGCGGCTAAATATTTGAAGTTAAAGTACTTTGTCAATGTTCCAAAGTGACCCCAAATCTTGACAAATTTGCACTGAAGAAGCGGCGAAAATCTCGTGTCTCTTTCACCGGAACCGCAATATCAATCACCGACCAGGCGAGTTCAAGGGCAAATTATAAGATGAGATGACATATAAAGAAGAAAAAGCCATCGACTTTGGAAAACAGAAATCTTAAGGCAAAAGAAGAAAGAGATAATGAAAACGTTTCTTCCACAAGTTCTTCATCTTCTGCCTTCAATCCTACATTCCTAATTCTACTGTCGTGAGTGGCTCATAGATTGCGAAACCCTAATTCCACAGTGCTGTTAGGTATGGAGCATTGGGGAACAAACAACAAGCCAAAGCCTTGGCGCTTCCTCTGGCAATATCTCCCTTCTATCACATCTGGTTATGCTCTTTCGACATGGAAATGGCAAAAATAAGTGAAAGAGATGCGAGATCTTTCTACCATTAATACAAAACTATTCTAACATCATTTCCATTTCCAATAGAAGTAAGAAAAAAAAAATATTCATATGGGATTTATCATTATTGCAGTATTGAACTGCCAGCAAAAGGAGGAAGAATTAGGGAAAAAAAACAAACACTTTACCATAACAATAAAACTTGTAGCTAAGATCCAAAGGAAGAAGAAAGAAACTCTCTTGCAAAAGCAGAGTTTTGAGGAATCATACAAATTATTCAAGCTGGGATGGAACACACAAAAAGCGTCCTGAGTTGACTTCAACCAGAGGCAGTCTTCCTCTGCTGGAAAACAACAGCAAAGATAGGAACCCCAACACCGATGCTGAAAGCGGTGAAGACACCGAGAGACATCTTGAGACCTTGGAACTTCATGCGGTCCAAATTGTACATGTGTTTAGCGTGAAGGTAGTATGGCTCATCGTGACCATGCCCTCCGCTCATCTTCTTAACTCCAGTCGAGTGGAAGCTTCTGCTCACTGTTTGATAGTCATACCAACGAAACATTCAGCAAGTTTTTTGAAATGTACCAATCATCAAGCACTTTAAGGATCATCTTATATCTCATATTCAATTACAAGAAATACATCAAAGCAAGCTGGTCCTAGTACTAGAGCCTTGCTGCTACGATACATAACTGCATAAAAATGGAGTCTTTAACTGATTAACCAAACCTATCAAAGCATGAACATGAAAATTTCAGAAGCAAAATGTGTACTTTGCATAGGTTCATCTATAGCACATGTGAAACACCCAAATAAACCTTTGTGAATTACATTGATAACAATTTCACAGCCTTTTCATAACCATTGAGCAGAGTTGTGTTTCAAACAAAGATATGAATTCCAAAATTAAACGCTTGAGAAATCGAATGAAGAATCACATCGAAAACATGGAAATCTCAATCCTTACAATAAGCTATGGCCAAATCAATCAGAGTAAATCGGTTTCTGAGGAATCAAAACAAAACCCTAGACTACAAAAAGGGGGGAAAAAACGAAGAAGAAATGAGGGACCAATCAATTAGGGGTACTGACCAGATCTGGAGACTGATGCTTCGGAAGAAGCAATGATCTTAGACACAGATCTAATACTGGTGCTCAACGCCATGATCAGAATTAATCGAGAAACTGCAAACAACAAGAAAAAATGAACAAGACGACTTCTCTCTGAAACTTTTACGGCGAATCTATTTGGAGAGGAGAGACTCAGAGAAAATGGGGTGATGATAATATTCACACGTGCCAACGACATCTTCTTTTGGGCCCGGCCCAGTTTCCAGTTTTCTCTTACACAAGGCCTTTTTTTGTTTTATTTCACAATTCACATTTTAATCATTTATTTTCTTTAAATTATAAAGGAATCATACGAAGTCAAAATTTACAAATTCTAGACAAGCTCTTACGTGTAACGTTATAGGAGCTCCACGTGGCGTGTAAAAGAATCTGAAATATTTCATCTCTCGAATTGTCCTAAGCTAGAGATGATGATGATTCTTAACCACAAAAGAACAGACGATGGAAGCAACCAAGAAGGCGTATCTTATCTTCTACACAGTTCATATTAAAACGCACGAAAGTGAAACCAATAAAGATTCTTTTCGGAAAAAAAAAATGCTAAAAAAATAAACATGGCTCACTTGCAACAGAGTCTCTACTCCGCCGTTAGGCGAGAGTTTACTTATCGGGGAAGGTCCGGTCAGGGAAAAGATCAAGAGAAGCTGACTTGGAGCCGTTTTCCGGTAAAAGTACGGTGCACATCGACCGAGTCGTTAACGAGTTTGACTCAGAATAATGCGGCGGAGGTAGAGTTAAAGTATCTGGTGAGTCAGCACGGGTGGGACGTGAGGAGATTGAATAGAGACGACGAGGATGAGATCAGGAGAGTGTCTCTTGTTCAAGCCGATGCTTTCCACATCCCTCTTGCTCTTTTTAATGATTTCTTCTTTCTCTTTTTTCAGGTTTGTTTAGCATAATTCTCTAAATCTGTAGTAAAGCTTCAATATTTAACTTTGATATATGCAATGAAGATTTTGCTAATTTTTTTTATTTTGCAGGCAGAGGTACTCTCAGCACTTCTTTACAAACTAAAGAATTCACCACCTGACAGGTAAAAGCAAATGATCCACAACCAATCTCATTTCAGTACTGTAGTTTCAAAACGTAGTTAAGTTATATGAAAAAATGCGGCAGATATGCATGTCTCGTGGCTGAGCAAACGAGTGAAGTTGAGACATCGTCGAGCTCTAGTGTTGTCGGAGTAGTTGACGTCACAGCTCAGACTGAAAGTTCAGTGCTTTGTCATTTCCCCGGTGTCGAAGAATATCTTTATGTCTCGGGTTTAGCCGTCTCAAAAGCTCAAAGGAGAAAGAAGATGGCAAGTACATTGTTAAAGGCATGTGATGTTTTATGTTACTTGTGGGGTTTCAAGCTACTTGCTCTTAGAGCTTACGAAGACGACGCAGCTGCTAGAAATCTATACTCAAATGCTGGTTATAACGTGGTCGCTACTGATCCGTTGTGGACCTCTACTTGGATTGGCAGAAAACGCCGCGTTCTTATGACTAAACGCTTTTCTTAGACTGTTTTCTTCGTGTATATTTAACATTTGCCTTGCACATTGCATTGACAATATAATAAACACACTACCATCGAATTGGATACAGAGTACATGTGCAACCAAACTGAAAACTGAAATTGAAGATGGCCATCAAGATACCTAGCAAATTATCCAGACCGTCAAACTTTTTCTACAAAAGGGTTAAAACTAGCAACACGACCATGTTCCGTTACTACATTCCAAGTGGACAAAAGCTGCAGATAACGTTTCTTCCTAAACGATGTAAAAGCCGATCAAACCTATTGACATTCGATAACCTGACATGCTCCTTAGAGCGAGCAAAAAAAACAGAGTCAGTGAATGGACAGTCACGTGGACGGTCTGGTGAAGAGTGACATCCCCTTAAGATCTAGAGGCGGGAGTCCCGGGACATGATTGCCTTCAGGTCCCATCCAGAGACCTCCATTGTGATGATGAGGCAGCAGTACTGGCGACTGACTGTTGTTGCTCTTCTCTGTTGATGTTTCTTGCTTCTTCTTCACAAATTCAAAGAACTCAGCAACCTGGCGTGCGTACCTTTTAATAATATTAATAAAAAAACGTCTGTTAGAAGATTTAAGATTTCTCAATTCAGTTATGGTGACATTACAGTAGTGTAAGAAGAACTTACTGTGCCTTTGCCTCTATATCTAGGCTGAAGTCAATATTGGGTTCACAGTCCAAAACCAGAGCAGGGACCTGTTGAAACCAAATAAACCAGTCTAAGCAATATCCATCTCTAGACTCCTAAGCACAAGCATACAAAAATAAGGTAGCTTTACTTACCTTCTGGATACTAGAATGCATATGATTCCCTTCCAAGTAAAAGACGCGGTCTTTTATATCAGGATGCAGAGAGTTGTCCATGTGTAAAGACGGTTTACTAACAGACAACACACCATGGTTTCCGCTCTCAAACGGTAGCAGCCAGCTCTCATGCTTCTCGTGCAAATCTTGGAGGTACTTCAACGAGACTCCACCTTCTTCAGTTCGTTTCCTGAGCATCATCCGCTTGTGGCAAGTGTCTGGACTCGCCCTCAAGTATATAAACCCATCAGGAACAAGTCCAGGTAAACAAGAGACAACCGGATCAAACCACGAATCATAGATGCTGATCTCCATCTCGTTCATCCACTTCGCTTCATGAACCGCACGCACAAACACCTGAAGAATGTCAAGTTCCATAACATATTAAGTTTGCAATCACACATTCCAAAAGTATCAATTTTATAAACCATTTGCTTTCAAGTTACCATTCTGTCACTGAAGACACTCCTTTCCATCAATCTGAGAGGTTTAACCCCAGAAGCAGACTCTTTCTCCTGCATCAGCCGAGTGACAAACACATAGTTCTGGAATGTATAAGCATACCTCTGAGGCTCAGAGTAGAAAGCATCCAAGATATTGAAATGGTCAGGTCCAACATCTTGCCATTTAGCAACTGGCTCAGGAACAATCTCAACGAGGTCTTGTAACTCCACCGTCTCATTGGCTATTCTCTGAAGAAAAGTTGATTTGCCGACACTAATGTTCCCTTCAACACAAAACGTCAAACGTTTCTTTGCATTCAGATTAGGTTCAGGACCAGAATCCTTTAGCTCATCATCCACACTCTCTTTGATAAACGTTGTTATACTCTCCGCATGGTTCCTATGTATAATCCCAACAGAGCTCCTAAGATAGTCAACCATCTTCTGACTCGCTTTCCAGAACTGAAGATTACAAATCAATCAAAGAATGAAACTTTCAATTACTATCTCAAAACCCACAAGTTTTAAAAATTGAAGCTTTCAAACAAATACCTTATCTTTATAGAGCTTCTTGAGCTCTGCAACATCTCCAATCCCATTATCAACAAGCTTCCTCTGGTTCCTTAAACCCACTCCAGGAATCTTCAGCAAATCTGGGTTACCTATAAACTCACCACTTCCACTAGAACTCCGACTCCGACGGCTCATCCTCACAGGCTTTTCATCTTTCTCCTCTTCATCTTCTCCGTCAGACTCTCCCTCGCTCTCAACCACTGCGTCAGCAGTAGCATTAACTGTCCCTAAGCCACCGTTAGTCTCCGAGCCAAAAAACGCACGCCACGTCCCGGTTCGACCGACCCAAGCCCGGTTCGTACTACGGATTCCACCGTCGATTGAACACCGGCAAGCCCGGTAACTAGCTGTTGAGAACCGTACCGACGCCGGCGCTGCTGGTCTACGAACACTCCTCTGTAGATAAGCAGAGAAACCAACACCGCCTGAAGAAATAGAAGCCGTCTTCGTCGGCATAGCGGAAGTAGAGAAGAAGCAAGTGGATAAAGGTTTAGGAGTGGAACAAGGGGTGAGATTTTTGACGGGGGTCTTAAACCCTAGTGAGATAAAACCGGCGGCGAAAGAGTTCACCGGAGTAGAGAGAACAGGGGTTGAACAAGTAGTACTTTTGCACAGAATCTTCTGCATCGTTTTCCTCCTTAACCGAGCATTTCACATCACTCAGGGAAATTAAAAAAAAACCCTAGTTTCAGAAGAGAGAAGATAACAAAAAGAGAGGGCTTTTGGTTTTGTGTGGGTTTTGGTTTAGGCGCAAAGACAGAGAAGGAAGAAGAAAGAAGAAGTGAGAAAGTTGCGGTTTTAGGGTTTTTAATTTTATTGATTAAAAATCATTAGTGTGGTTAAGTAATTTAATTAGAAGATATGGTTATGGGACTAATACGTTATAAAATTAATTATGGGGCAAATACGTTAAAAAACAAATAATGGTGTAATGATGTGTCTGTGAGGTGTTTTTTGTCATTGTCCTAAATTAAGTAGCACACGTGACACGTGCTGATAACAAATAAAGTAAATAATCATTTTTTTCTTCTTTTTAAAGACCCACCTACGGTCTTTTATTTGGGCCAAGCCTTTTGTTCAAAACTAGAAAAGGCCCAAGATAATAAAAGCCCATTAGGTTAGAACTCTCGTTGCGGGGAAAAAGACGATATATTAACGGCCATTGTTGCTAGCTCATCATGTTTGCTGCGGCGTCTTTTGGAGATAAACCCTAGTTCTTGTGCAATCAGAGAGAGAGAGAGAGATGGTGGAAGAAGCTAACGTTGATGTGAAAGCATCGACGAAGAAGGATATAAGGAATTATCTATGCCAGTATTGCGGAATCAGCAGATCTAAAAGTATCTCATCAATTCACACATCAAATCTCATCATCAGGTCTGAGATCTCTCTCTCTAATACAATCGCAGTATCTCATCTGTTTCTTTGTGATTTGTTTTCGATGAGTTAAGGAGTTAGTAGAATTGGTGATGGCTTTTGTTGAATCGGGAGTTGTTTGATTCGTTTTGTTTAGATGGAACTTGAAGAGGAAAGAGATGATGAGACTTGTGAGGTTGAGGAAGAGACATCAAGTAAACATACTTGCCAGGAGTGTGGTGCTGAGTTTAAGAAGCCTGCTCATTTGAAGCAGCATATGCAGAGCCATTTGCTCGAGGTAGATTTTTGTATTCTCTTCATTGTAACAGCTACTCTTTTTAGTCATTTCAGCCCTAGACGTATTGAATCCTAGTGCAATATCTACTACAGAAGGAGAAGCATTGAGATACTCGAGGGTTTTGATCAGTATTGAGTTTTGTTTCTTTTGTGAGCTAAAAGTTTATGCGTTTGCAGGAAATAAATGGCCTTTTTGTTTAATTCAAAAGGCCTTACTTATATTATTGCGTGAGGCATTGGATCCCAAAAGAGAGAACTCCAAAATGCGAGGCTACGTGTTTTTGGACTAGTATCAGGTTGGGAGACCTCCTGAGAAGCTCCAGCATGTAAGCCTCGATCACGCAAAAAGTTTGAGGTCTGATGCTCTTTAGCTTGTTTTTGATTTCTCTCTATGCTTTGGATTTTTGTTTCATTGCTGAGCTATGTTTCTGATGGTTTTCACTTTTTTGATATGTAGAGACCATTTGCTTGCTATGTGGATGATTGTGCTGCTAGCTACAGGAGAAAGGATCATCTCAATAGGCATCTTCTTACCCATAAAGGGAAGCTCTTTAAGTGTCCTAAGGAGAATTGCAAGAGTGAATTCTCAGTACAGGGCAATGTTGGTAGGCATGTTAAGAAATACCATAGTAAGGATGACAATGATAAGGACATTGCTGGTAATGTCGATAGTGGTAAGGACAAATCTGGTAGCGGTGGTGGTGTTAAGGAAAATATTACTAATGGCAATAGTGGTAATAAGGACAATACTTGTAATGGCGATTCTCAACCCTCTGAATGTTCAACTGATCAGAAGCCGCATGTCTGCAAAGAAATTGGTTGTGGAAAGCCTTTAAGTATCCTTCACAGCTGCAAAAGCATCAGGATTCTCATGGTAAGTAAACCTTCCTACTTCTATTTGCCCTTCAGTTTAGTATCCTGGGCATATAAACATTGCTTGTATCATCTAGACACCTCTAGGCTGAGAGTCATTCTTCTGAAGTGTAATTTTTTTTTATTACTAAAAGCAGTGCTAAGCGTTTTCACTTGTATTTGTAATATTTTGTTAAATCTTTCTAGAATTTTAAATCTCTTACGGTTTGGATTTACTTATGCAGTGAAATTGGACTCTGTTGAGGCTTTCTGTTCTGAGCCTGGGTGTATGAAGTACTTTACAAATGAGGAATGCCTGAAAGCACACATAAGATCCTGCCATCAGCACATCAACTGTGAGATATGTGGTTCTAAGCATTTGAAAAAGAACATCAAAAGACATCTACGGACTCATGAAGAAGATTCCTCTCCAGGAGAATTCAAGTGTGAAATGGAGGGTTGCTGTTCTACATTCTCAAAGGTAAAAGAAGCAACCAGAGCTTAGTATTAGCCCCAGAACAAGTATCGTATTCCAGATCCCTAATTACATTACCATGATTTTACAGGCTGCTAACCTTAAGAAACACATGAAAGCAGTGCACGAGGATATCCGTCCTTTTGTATGCGGCTTTCCAGGTTGTGGCATGAGATTTGCTTACAAACATGTCAGAAACAACCATGAGAATTCTGGGTGCCACATATATACTTGCGTAAGTTCATCCTCAACCTGCAATCTAACTAATTTTTGTTACAAACTTCAAAGACTTTATCTCAAATAAAAAACCAAATGGTGGTTTCAGGGTGATTTTGTTGAAACGGATGAAGATTTCACATCGAGGCCAAGAGGTGGACTAAAAAGGAAGCAAGTTACAGCTGAAATGATGGTACGAAAAAGGGTAATGCCTCCTCGGTTTGATTCAGAAGGACACGAGACGTGCTAGGAGTATCCAACAACCCTTTTTTTTATAATTTATAAGATACGTGAAGTTAGCACAAGACCACTAGGCAGGTGTTATGTGTAAACCTTTTTATTTGTTTGTATGAGAGTTCCACTAGAAGAGAATATATAACGACAATAGTATTTAGTAATGTAAAGTTTGATTGGTAATTTAATTTGTGTTCTATCTTCTATTCTTCCCATAGCTTAAAAAAGATAAAGCCGACCTAGTATTGTTTCTGTAATGACCCATGAGATAAAAGCCAACCTATATGGCCCTCCTCTTTAGTGGTTTGGTCAAAGTAAACAAGACTTTGAATTGTTCAGCCTTGTCAAAAGTCAACGATTGAATTTGACTTTGAGTTTTTAAGTATCTTCTACCATCTCTATAAAGCAAGGAGATGCAGAGATTCTCCAAGAAAGCATGACTACATACAAGATTAGGGTGATATCTCTCATAATAGTAGGTACAGTTTCTGCAACTCTCATCCTCAATCTCGTTAAAAATTAAAGATTCAGAAAATTTGATGAAATAATAATGTTTCAATTGTTTTTTCTTTAAAAGAAAAAAAAAATCGATTAGGAGCGATTCTAGGAGGAGTAATCCCTGAAACAAAGACAGTGATCGCTTGTCCTCTCTATTGCTTACAAGTAGAGTACATGACTTGTCCTTCCTCCGGGGACGACAAGCTTCCACCGAGATGCAATTGTTGTCTTGCTCCCAAAAACTGTACTCTCCATCTCTCTGATTCTACTTCTATCCATTGTAACAAATGACCAATATAAATCTAGTAAGAACCTGATGGAATCCCTCCTTCGAACCCCATCCATTCCTCCCATTCGTCGATTTCACCCATCTCTGTAATCTCCTCCTCTTCTTCTTCTTGTTTTTCAAACTTTTGCATCAAACACTGAAAAAAAATTGAATGCATAATCAAGATGTTAAATATTTCATTATTACCGTGCCTAATAAGAAAAGATTAAATACCCAACAAAAAAAATCAAGAAATCAGACAAAACAAAAAGACCTCGTAAGCGGATTTGATCTCTTTAAAATCCTTGTCCTGTCCCTTATACACATCTGGATGATACTGCAATAACTCATTATGTCTATATATTAGTTATATAATTCTTCTTTTCTTGATTTGACTCGACAAATAAACAAAGACAATGCGACATGTAATCTAACCTTAAGAGCAAGACGTTTAAAGGCACGTTTGACTTCGGTTTGAGAAGCGAGAGGGGTCAAGCCAAGAATCGTGTAATGGCTAAGATCTGGTGATAAACATCTCGTCGGAAACCGGATTAACCGGCGGCTATCTTTTTGAATGGTGGAACCAGGATGATTCGTCGGAGCTCTGAACCGGATATTTCGTATCATCCTTTCTTTCTTCTTCTTCTTCTTCACCAACCAAATATTTGAAGTTTTTTTTTTTATCTTTTTCCTTTTTGGGAAATTGTGAGATATGGACCTTTTATATCGTGTACCCGACGGTATGGTCTTTTTGGATATCCGATTATCCGATTCACATTCCGATGTCATGTCGGTTGACGTATATTTTAATACTTTTGTTTGGTCTCTCTTATAAGGAATATAATCCAACATAAATAATAACATATAGTTCCAAAATATTAAAATTACTCCAAAGTTTAACATAAAACATAATCCAACATTGTTAATGAAAAATAAGATTAAAAACATTGTTTTGTAAACACATGTTTACTCCGCGACATTGTTGTTGACGCTGCTTCCACTCGTTTTCGAAATCTGAAAGATAAAAAGATGTAGCTGATCATCACGAATCACAAAACTAATAAATTGAGTATAATAATTTGGAATATATATAAAAAGGTTAAAGAGTAAAGATTTATACTAACCAGTAATCAAGATCATTAAAAAAGGATGGAGTTAGCATATCAAACTTGAGATCTTCTAATCCACCAAAGATCTCTTCTTCACTCTTCTCTTTAGCCTCTTCTTCACTCTTCTCTTCAATCTTCTCTTCACTCTTCTCTTCAATCTTCTCTTCAGTCTTTTTTTCAGTTTGAATTAGACCACCACGACCACCACGGCCACCACGACTACCACGACCACCACGACCACCACGACCACCACGACCACCACGAGACGTTCCCTGCACACGTAACATAAGCATCAATTTTTTTACCAAAAAAAATAAGTTCTTTGAACCATAATCAAATTAATGAACAAGAAATATGCAATACTTAGATACTGACCGAACCAGATGCATGTTGTGGCACCACCGTAGTTGAGACTGCGCCAGAGATCTTTCCTTCAGTCTCTTCTTCAATTTGAATTAGACCACCACGACCACCACGTCGATGAGTCTTTCCCTGCACATATAATAACATAAGCATCAAGTTTTTTACAAAAATATGTTCTTTCAACGATAATAAAATTAATGAAAAATAAAAGAAAAATGCAATACTTAATTACTGACCGAACCATATGCATGTTGTGGTATCTCCTGATTTGAGAGTGCTGGAAGAAAAACAACCTGTTTTTTTTTCCCCGAACAATGAATAAACCATTAGCATGTATCAAAGTCTTTTCAAAGTTTTTGTCTCACCTCAATTTCTAATATCTTCTATGTTTTGAGAATTAAACAATGATTTCGTTAATGATACGAAAAATTTAAGGGAAATCTATATATATTCTCCAATTTAATCATTAAAATATTTAATTAAATATTCTACCTTTAGACAAGAAAACCAAGTAATCGATTGCTTCCGCGCGCAAATAATAAAATTTCAAATTCAAAATTTCCCTCGTAAACAATAACGTCTTTTATTCAAAATTTCGCTCGTAAAAAATAAAAACACCTTATTCAAAATTTTGTAGGGGAATAGTGATCTATATATGTTTACATATTAGGCTAATGATCAGATATGGTCTTAAGATTCATCATCCTATATAATGATAGATCTATAAATTATCATACAAATGAAATCATAATACAAAACTTTGGATCATCCCATGGAAAACAACATCAATTCTCCATAAATCAACATATATTATAAAAGATATAAAAAGAAATCTAACAGAAACTTTTCTACATTTTGTAATGAAAAGGACTTACCACATCCATATGTTTTGGTTCAACCTGGGTGGAATGGTTTGAGGAATTAGTCTTTTGCTTTTTGGGGCAAATGTTTGAGGGAGTAGACATATCACAAATTTTTTTTGTTTACTTCAATGTAATCTGAGATTCAATATCAGGTTTTGTGAAAATGAAAGGTATAATACATTTACAGTTCCATGTATTTATATTGTTTCTGAGTATTCATATATATGTAAAAGAAAAGAGACACACTGTGTAATTTTATTTTATTTTATTAATAATAATAATAATAATAATAATAATAATAATAATAATAATAATTAAAACAGAAAATGTCAAAATTCATATTTTGGAGGTTTTCTCATCCTCTTTTGGTAATTTCAAATTGAAAAAAAGAAAGTTGAAAAATGTCTAATTAAAGTAAACTCATAATTTTTGAGATTTTTATTAAGTGATAATTATAACTGGAAAAATATATAATAATGGTATGTGTGTTAGCATGCAAATAGATTTTATAAATATTATAATTTAGTATTTTATAAATAACCAATAAAATCTCAATTATCACCATATTTATTTTTTAAGGCCTAATTAGTGAAAACAATTTATTTCCAAAACAATTTTACAAGCTGTGTTGACCAATTAATTTATTATTATGAGAAAATATTTATATTTGTATACACCTTAGAATTACTTTTCCAAAACTAAGAATGGTATTGTTGAACAACTTGAAAATTAAATCCACAAAATTGGACAGCATTTTAAATCATTTATTTGCTTGCTATTTTTAGAGGAATACACTAATGACCATTATAGTTTTAGTTGAATAATTAAATTAGTTATCTTATTTTATACTATAGATTTATTATGAGTAATAGTTGGGCTTTAGTTAGCTATTGATCTATCGGGTCCTTGTAAAAACTCAGCCAAACACAGGCCCATTAAGTCTCACTGTTCCTCTCCCAGCTTAGCTGCGAAAAACCCCCACACTCCACTCCATTGTCATCACTTCGTAAACACGCCGCCGTGGAGAGAGGAGATAGGATGGAGGATATCGAGGATCTGTTGGCCGGAGGAGTCGGTGGTGCACCACCGGGATTTCGATTACCGTTGAATTCTGTCGGGATAAATCCGAAGACGAATAAAAGCAAACGTAGTATCACGAAACAGGATCAGATTACTACTGCTTCGAATCGTGACTCGCTTGCTCCACCATCTTTGACGATTCCAGGAACTCAGGTCAATTTCTCCATCTCTCTCTCTCTCTCTCGGTTACATTTTCTCGTTGCTTCGGTTTATATATCTGCCGCGTTTTCATTTCGTCTCGATGAACTTTTTTTCGCAGACGATATACATCAAGACGTTTGGATGTTCTCATAACCAGGCAAGTCCGTTTATGAATCTTCTGTGTTTTGATTCTTGATAGATTTCTAATTGCCTCATCAGAATACACTCCCCATGTTTGTTACTCTTAGTGATTGAGGTGAAATCTTCTAGCTGGAATAGGCTAATAAGCTAATTGGTATCGTGTTTTGGTTGTTGTTCAGAGTGATAGTGAGTATATGGCTGGTCAGCTTACTGCATTTGGCTATGCTTTGACAGAAGTCCCTGAGGATGCTGATTTATGGCTCATTAACACGTAAGCTTTAGCCTCGATGACTATGTTTTTGTGCTGTTGAGATATTCATGTGTAGTGTGAAATGTTAGTATATTTATTTCAATTGGTCTAATATTGTAGCTTTATAGTTTATGACAATATAGCTTTATTTTGTGTTTACAATTGTTATCTTATATGTTGCGATTGATGCAGCTGTACTGTGAAGTCTCCTAGTCAGTCTGCAATGTCTACTCTTATAACGAGGGGTAGAAGTGGGAAAAAGCCTCTTGTGATAGCCGGATGTGTTCCTCAAGGTAGTCGTGATCTTAAAGAACTGGAAGGTGTAAGTGTAGTTGGAGTCCAACAGATTGATCGTGTTGTTGAGATTGTTGAAGAAACACTGAAGGGTCATGAAGTGCGGCTTCTAACTCGAAAGACTTTGCCTGCGCTTGATCTCCCAAAGGTGAGCATACGTTTCAGTTGCTGATTATTTTTAAGTCGAAGCCAAAAACTTGGTTTCAGTACAATTCTTTGGAACCTATATATTTTCTGTGTATTTTATCACACAATTTCTTGCTCGAGGTCGTCTGGGTTCTATTAGTGGGGATTAATAAGTGATTTTGCCACTGCAGGTACGGAGGAACAATTTTATTGAAATTCTCCCCATTAATGTTGGTTGTTTGGGCGCCTGTACTTACTGCAAGACCAAGCACGCCCGTGGTCACTTAGGAAGCTACACAGTGGATAGTCTTGTAAGCAGATCCAGCTTCACCGAATTTTTTTTTTGATTTGTATCCAGCTTTTTCCTCTTTTCTGTTTATCTGCCTACTGAGATTCCTGAATTGCAGGTGGAGCGGGTGAGAACTGTAATATCTGAAGGAGTTAAGGAGATATGGTTGAGCAGCGAGGACACTGGAGCATATGGTAGGTTTTAAAACCTTTATTTTCCAACTTATTTTCTGTAGTTTTGTGTTTCCTTTTTATTGGTAGCTAATGTCCCTAAAAATGTTGCAGGTCGTGATATAGGAGTTAATCTTCCAGTACTGCTTAATGCTATTGTTAAAGAGCTTCCTTCCGATCAAAGCACAATGCTAAGGATTGGGATGACTAATCCTCCCTACATTCTTGAGCATTTGAAGGAAATAGCTGCTGTTTTACGTCACCCATGTGTCTACACCTTTCTACATGTCCCTGTACAATCGGGCAGTGATTCTGTGTTGACGGTGAGTCCAAAATTGTGTAGGACTGCCAAAATTGTGTTCTAGTCTTACCTGAACGTTCTGTTGCAGGCCATGAACAGGGAATATACAGCAAGTGAGTTCAGGACTGTGGTAGACACCTTAACAGAACTTGTGCCAGGAATGCAAATTGCTACTGATATAATATGCGGCTTTCCTGGTTAGTGTTAGATAAACCTTGAAGTCTATATTTGTTCTTTTGTTTATTTTCTAATTACATATTCATCTTTGTTTAAGTTTTGAGACATAAAAACATCACATCAACATGCGATTATTTGGATGTTAGATGGTCGTATGACTTAAGCACATTAAATGTTCATATAATTCGGGTGTGTCGAAGATAGTTTGTCACTTTTCCCAATTTCAGGTGAAACCGATGAAGATTTTTCTCAAACAGTTGAGCTTATCAAGGATTACAAGTTTCCTCAAGTTCATATTTCTCAGTTTTACCCCAGACCAGGTAAGCTCAAGGATTTGGCTATGTATGTCATTTGGAATTTGGGAGTGTTTCATAGGTCATAGCATTATTTTGGATGTGTCATCTATGATATAGGGACCCCAGCGGCAAAGATGAAGAAGGTACTAAGTAAAATAGTGAAGCAACGAAGCCGTGAATTGACTTCTGTCTTTGAGGCTTTTGCACCTTACACCGGAATGGAGGGCAGAGAAGAGAGGATATGGATAACAGAAGTAGCGACTGATGGAATTCATTTGGTAAGCTCATCCTGAACCACATACATTGTTATGTTTTGTCAAACTTCGTCTCATATTGTTTTTATCATTGATAGTGTTTGCATTTCAATTGATAGTGTTTGCATTTCTTATTTGAATTTGTAGGTTGGACATACGAAGGGATATGTACAGGTCTTAGTTACTGGACCAGAAAGTATGCTCGGGAGTTCAGCTATGGTGAGGATAACATCTGTGGGGAGATGGTCAGTGTTTGGGGAAGTGATTGAGACATTTAGCTCTGCAAACAGAGAAACAGAAGCCCGAGAGGAAACAAAGCCGCCTTGTTCGTCAAATGTTAGCCCTTGTGGGACTTGCGCTTGCTCTGCTGAGAGCTGCTGTGGAGAAGAGAGATCAGGAGAGGCATGTAACATCTCTGAAAATATCTCAAAACAGGATAATGATCAGAAGGTAAAGTCAAAGAAAGAAGGGAAGGAGATTCGAGAGGTCGTTGTACCGAGAAGCAACGTAGCAAATTGGGGTTTCATCGATAAGGCACTTGTGTGTGGCGTGTTCGTAAGTTCTCTCACCCTTCTTATTTTGTTGATTAGCGTTGCAATAAGAGTTCTGTTGCGTCAATAAATCTCTCTCTGGCAGTTTAGTAGTTGTAAAAGGACCAGTATCTAGTTTTTTTTTCTCTTATTTTGTGTTCTCTGATGGGTCTGTTTGTTCGTGTATCTGGATGCATATATGATTTCAGTTTATGCTGCGAACCAACAAAATTGGATACTTTTGTAAGCAATTACTAAAATTTTAAAGTAACGTCTGTATAAATTGCATCCAAAACAAATACGTAGAAACTTAATACTTACATAATTGGCTAGGGCCTTATTAATGTATCAAAACTAGGCCCATTATGTAGTTTCTTCTAAACTAATCATATACGACCGTTTTGGTTACCGTGCAAAACCATCGTCGAAGTAACTAAGAAGTTTACTTTTCTCGTAGAGCGGACACGTACAAATATACGTGGAGACAGGTGTCGTTCAGAAGCTAAAAGAAGAAGAAAAACAAAAAGGGTTTATTTACGGTTCCACATCCCCCTCCCAAAGTGTTTTATTACGGCTTAGTGGTTAGTTTAAGATTTCGAGAGAGGGGAAGGAACAACCAATAAAAGTAAGGAATGATGAATCTACTAGCTTTGAGTCTTGTCTTGACTACTTTACTAGCGGCGGAGGTATGGTCTCCGAGCCCAGCCATGACCACCAACCACGTGGCGGCGTCTGAGGGAGACATCATCGTCAAAGACGGTCACCGCGTTGTGGTGGTTGAGTACGATCGTGATGGTAAAACAAATACCAGAGTTTCGATCTCGCCACCATCGGCAGATCAAGGAGAAGGAGATAACGAAGAAGGGAAGGGAGGTTCCTTGTTTAAAAATGCGAAAGAGAGAGTGAAAGAAACGGCGTCGCATCTTCCACACGTCGGCCAAGGGATCTCACAGCCGTTGATTGAGACCAAGGAAGAAACAGAGGATGCGCGTGATCATCACGCGACCGCTGGGGAACTCATATGCGACGCGTTCGGTAAGTGCAGGCAAAAGATCGCGAGTGTGGTGGGTCGGGCTAAAGACAGAACTGGTGATACTGTCGGCGAGACTGCTTCGGATGTCGAAGATGCCGTCGGTCGTAAGGCTCACGATGTGAAGGAGACGGTTACACATGCGGCACGTGACGTGGAAGACACGGTGGCTGGTAAAGCCCGATATGCTAAGGAGAAGGTAACAGAGAAAGTCCAGGATGTGAGAGAGAGTGTGGCTCATAAAGCCCATGATGCTAAAGATAAGGTGAGGGATAAAGCATATGACGTGAAGGAGACGGTGGCCCAAAAAGCCCATGAATCCAAGGAGAGGGCGAAAGATAGAGTGAGGGGAAAGGCACACGAATTGAAGGAAACGGTGGCTCACGAGTCCCAGAATGCGTGGGAGAGAGTTAAGAATGGGGTGCGTGAGTTCGGGTCAGCGGCTGTGCGGGCGCTTAGTCCAACAAAGGTAGCGAGCGTGGTGGGGCTGACGTCGATAGCTGCGGCGTTTGGGACTTGCGTGTGGGTGACGTTTGTGTCAAGCTACGTTTTAGCGTCGGTGTTGGGGAGGCAACAGTTTGGTGTAGTGCAGAGTAAGCTGTATCCTGTTTATTTCAAGGCGACCTCTGTGGGAATCCTTGTGGGTTTGTTGGGTCACGTGCTTAGCCGCCGGAGGAAACTGCTCACCGACGCCACGGAGATGTGGCAAGGGGTTAACCTCTTGACCTCTTTCTTTATGATTGAGGCTAACAAGTCATTTGTTGAGCCACGTGCCACCAAGGTTAGTTTACATCGCACTGGCTAATATTCAATTTTGGTTTAGTCTAATAGACCATGGAACGGTATACATAGAAATGACAGATTAGTTTGAGTTTGGGAAATTAAGGATCATACTAGTAGATGTAAAGGAGAGAACCTAATTTGAGTTTATCGGTCTGTTGTTTTGGTTAATGAATCTTCTTTTTCTTGTCATTGAATTATAATTTATATGATTTGGTCTGGGAGGATCTTCTAGTGGTATAATGTTGAGTTATATGTATTGTTGTGGATAGGCAATGTTTGAGCGGATGAAGGCGGAAAAAGAGGAAGGGAGAGGAGGAGAGAGGACGAGTAGTGAGCAGGAGCTAAGGCGGAAACTGGAGAAGCTGAGCGAGAGGCTGAGCAAGCTCAACACATACTCGTCTTGGTTAAACATATTGACGCTCATGTCTCTAACATGGCATTTTGTTTATCTCGGCCAGAGACTTGGCGCTGCTTGTTGATCCATACTTTTGCTTTCTGAAACCCTAACTTTTTGTTGTTGTTGTTGTTGTTGTTGTTGGCTTTGTTTCTGACGTACTCTTCACGGTAGCATGGTTTTGTGTTTTGTTGTTGAAATTTATATATGTAATATATATTTTGTAACTAGGTCATGCTTTGACTTCTGGGTTAGAGACTTTTAAGGTTGTTTTTCATTATGCCGTCTATGCATTAAAATTTCATATTAAATTGCGGGTCCATATATGATCATTTATAGGTTCCGGCATCCTCACGTTGGAGACCTCATGATGAAGAGATATAAAGTGGTCCAACATTCAAACACTTATGAATGAATTATTATTGTAGAAGTGCACCGATATACAACAAGATGATAAACTCCGGATTAGACGTGTCTAGAATGAATTATTATTGTAGAAGTTCACCGACATACAACAAGATGATAAACTCAGGATTAGATTCTCTGTGTTTTTCTAAACCTCTGAAGCATGAAAGATCTTTTGTGGAGCAGCAGACTTCATCATTGAAAGAGCTTCGATGATGAGATCACAGAGGTGATGAGGGTCTGGAATCACGTCTACATCAACCGCGATGTTTATTATAAGTTTGTCCACATAGCTTTGAGTAGAGATAACGAGTCCCTTGTTCCCAAAAAGGAAAAAAAAACCATCACAAGTTTCATCAATTAAGGTTCCCACTAATGTACGGTGGATAAACTTATATATCTACTTAGTTTCACAAAAATTATCATTTTCACCTGTTTTTAAGTAAAATTATATTAGTATATTTCACTAATGTTATTTATAAGAACACTGTATAAATAATCATTCTAGGATTTGGTTTTACTGAAAATGTAACAATACATTCAAACGACACTATTAGTAAAAAAAAAAATGTAATAGTATCAAATCATCTTTGTCCTTTGTACTAGGAGTTATTCTAACACGCTCTTCGTGATGATATATTCTCGAACTATCAATAATGTGGGATAATCTAATTAACCTTAGTAGCCTAACTGATGCGCAATAAATTAAAAGAACTGTTATTTTTGATGATGATTTCAAGAATGTGTTTGTGTATAAGAGGTCATGTACCTGTGGAACACCAAAAGTACTTGCAGCAATGTAAGATATTTGATGGCCGAAAAAGCTAATTTCTTCGGCTGGACCAACCACATTAGAGAATATCATCGTTGTGCTTCCAAAAATCTTAGTTACAAGAGTTTTGAGTGCCTGTTTTCCACCCCCACATATCCATATATGTCAATCAGATGTATGGAATACATTTATTATATTTGGAATAATATATATTAAGATAAGTTTGATTTAACATCTTACCTTAAATCCAAAAATCTCCAATGTCAATTTCAACAACCCATGGGAAAATAGAGGTTCGAGGGAATGTTTTTTACGATCCATCATGGTTTTGGATTGTCGAACATATTCAAATACATCATTGTGTGACTTCATCTCCAAGGGAATCAGAACATAACCTATTGAGTTCCCCCATCTACACTTTGAACCTTTTGCCATCATATTTGCCAAATCCTGATTATAGACTTACGTGTTAGATTTTTACTATTTAAACAAGACAAAAAGAAAGCAAAAATCGTTTGGAGTATGTTATTTAGCACCTCAATATTTCTGTTTGGCCTTAGATTGAAAAAAACAGCACCATGAAGACGTAGTTTGTCTTCAAGATCTATTAACAAATTCGAGACAAAATGTAAGAACATTGTTAAAAATATGATACTATTAAACAAGAGTAAATGATTTACCATATCTTTGATTCAAATATCGAGAAAGACCAGCTTGTACCATCCCAAAAAGAACATCATTTACCGTCTAATAGAAAAGAAGAAAGGATGTAAAAAAAAATAAAAAAGGGAAAAACATATGAACCTCATCTTTTAATAGAAAAAAAAAACTATTTAAGAAAACGTACCATATTCATGGCGTTCTTCACCATTTTGACATCATCCAAACTAATGATTTGATGAATAAACTTATTATTGCGAAGTGTAGCTCCAGGTTTACCCATTATATGAGCTGAGGTGTCTTTCGCACAACAAATGAAAACCATAGACTTGATAACTTCAACACAAGTGTGAAACATAACTCTTACTATGAACCATAACCAAGTAACCACAACAAAACAAACGTTCTTTGCTTTGCTTTTCTTCAGAGCCACAAAAGTAGGCAACGCCTCGGGATCACATGTTTTCCGAGTACAAGCGAGTAATAGAGACATAAGAGACATCCCATCACCCAAAGAGTGATGGAACCTAGCCACAGCCACAGATTCGGCATGTGATGTTTTAAGTTTCAATATATGAAACTCCCATAATGGTTTGGACATATCCATTGGAGAGAGAGCCATCCTTGATGTATAATCCTCTAGAAATTCATCAGGATTCTCAATGCTGGGATCTATATCCGGAACAATTACATGTTCTTCTACTTTTACTTTTGTAGGAATCCATTTAGCTTTTCCTTTGTGCTCACCATGACCAGTCACCTACATGTATCATATGATGTTAGTAATACTACATCTAAATGAGAGGAACCCTAATGTAATAAATTGTATATGAATTGATACACTCTTCTTCAATGCATTATTTTATATTTTTCAATGCAGCTTCTATATTAGATTTCATAGTTTTACCCTTAGTCTATTATTAAATTAAACCATTAAATAAAGACATATATATATATATATATTTTAATATTTTCTTAATTTGTGTATATGTCAAAATGACACTATTTTTGTAACAAGTAAAAACGTGTCTATGTGTACGTAGTGTTTATGTGTATATACGTTAATTACCTACCAGTATGCTAGAGAAGCGTGGATGGTTGATCAATGTGTTTTTTAAGCCTTCAGTAATGGTTGATGGATTGCCTTCGGTTTTGGATCCAATGGTTACAACATTGAAGACATCGAGACCCGGCAAGCTAAACAACCGTGCAAATGGACTTACTGGCTCCTCTCCTTCCGTCGCTTGCCTTTCTATTGCCATATCTCTTATTTTAGTTTCCGGTTTTCTTTATTATATTATATACTGCAAAGTACATATGCAAATGGTTTATTTATATACACACAGCTGTTAATATATGAGTAATTGACATTATTGTAGTTAATTAAATGAGGTTGTTGAGAAGCTACATATTGTCAAGAATGTCAATATGTATGATGGGTATAATAAATGGTGACAGTATTGTCAAGAATTGTCTCGTAAATTATTGAGATGGTGACATATAGCTGTTAAATTACTAATGGTGTCAAGCTAAATGTTTCATTGCTCAATTCTCTGAATTTTCTTTCAATAAAATATCATCATTCTACATTATCGCATATTTACAAGAAATTGTTTTAATAAACAATTTACAATTTCATAGGAGTTTTATGCACTTTCTATCTCTTGTAGTTGTAAGTAGGTAGATATTTTTCTTGTACCAGAAATAATAATATATTTTTTTCTAATTTAGTTTTCAAATATAGGTATTGTTTTCTTTAATTATTATCAACAGACTAAAACTATATATATACATTATTCTTCTAGTTCTAGATGCCTAATCTTAATTTAAAAATATATGTCGTATTAAAAACCAAAACCCATTTTTCCATTATTTTTTTTTTGAATGAATGAACAAATTTTTTTTGCATTTTCTATCTAACTTTATAAATGGAGTACCAACGTGGTAGTATGATTTTGATGTATAAATTATTATTTCTTTATTCTGGAAATATTTACAAGATTATTCATAGGAGTTTTTTTAATGCATTTTCTATCTCTTGTAAAGTAGTAGATTAATAAGATATATTTCTTGTAATTAACAATAATTTAAGAGAGATCGTTATCACGTGAAAAGGTGCGTTAGTGTGTGTCAAGAATCCACGCATTTCGGAATTGAAGTAGCGTTTCTGTTTAGTGTGTTGTCAACCTATACGTCAATGTCTGGTAGGCTGGAGTTGGTAACTGTTGATATTCCCTTGTGTGATTCACACAATTAACTTCCCTTGAAAAACTTCCTCCATATACATCACACATCAATATCTTTTGCTAGGATTGGCCGACGTACACACTTTAGTGGGAATGCAAGAGTTCTTCTACTGCCAAGTTCCCACTGAGCTGAGAAGCATCGGTCTTGCGCTTTACTTAAGTGTGTTGGGCGTGGGAAGCTTATTGAGCAGCTTACTCATCTCCCTGATCGACTTAGCCACTGGAGGAGATGCTGGAAACAGCTGGTTCAACAGTAACCTGAACAAAGCCCATCTCGATTACTTCTATTGGTTACTTGCGGATCTTAGTGCTGTTGGGTTCCTTATGTTCTGGTTCATATCCAGGTCGTACATCTATCGCCAGGTGGATCAACTGTAGTTTCTAAAATAAGATTAAAAAAAGTTACTGCAGTTTATAAATTTATTATGGAAAATTGTTAGATTCATCCCTAGCCGGCGAACTCCTCTTATTCACCTCCTCTAAAGCTCTAATCAACCAATCAAAATACAACAATATGTTATATCATATCATATTTAAAAAGTAGACTAAAATTAAAACAATAAGACAGAAAAAATGAAGGAAACAAATTTGTAGATTTTTTATTAAGAAAGTTATGTCGGTTTGAGTTTACAAAGAAGGATTATAGTTTATATTTTATAATTTAAAAAATTATATGTCGGTTTAGTATATAAAAGAATGGTTAGAGTTTAGACTTTATAATCAAACAAAATCATATGTCGATTTAGGTTTAAAATTGAGATCTATTTAATTTGTTTTCTTAATTAAGAAATTATTTCCTAAATTAAGAGGAGGCAAATAATAGAGGTGCACAGAGGGTGGGCGTTCGGTTTTTCAGTTTTGTTTCGGTTCGGTTTTATAAAATTGAAACTATATAGAAACCACATGTATTTCGGTTTGGATACAGTTTGATTTTTCGGTTTACGGGGTTTTTGATTTCATAAAAAATAAAACCATATATATCTCGGTTTGGTTTGGTTTTGGTTTGGTTATAGTTTTATTAGGTTATTCCATATTTTACAACAAAAAAAAAATATATTTGTTGCATAAAATTAGGACTGGGCATTTGGGTAACCCGTTCGGGTTCGGGTATTACCCATTCGGGTTCGGGTAAACGGGTTTCGGAAAATAGAAGAGAATTTGTTAAAAATACCCCTTTTGATATACCCCTTTTCAAAAATGCCCTCTTTTCTGGCCATTTTTATTGATGCCCTCTTTTAATTTTTAATGACCATTTTACCCGTAGATGAAAATTATTTTATTCAATAAAAAGAAAAACAAAATTTTCCCGCCAAAAAATTTTCGACATATTTTCCCGCCAAAATTTTTCGAAAAAATTTTCCCGCCAAAAATTTTTTTGTCAAAAAAATTTTGATAAAAAATTTCGAAAAAAAAATTTTCCCGCCAAAAAAAATTTACAAGGTTTTTAAAAGGTTTTATAAGGTTTCTACCTTATAAAAACCTTATAAACATCTTGTAAAGGCTTTTACAATATTTTTTAAAGAGTTTTAAAAGGTTTTTTAAACAACTTGTAAACGCTTTTACAAGATTTTTAAAAGGGTTTTAAAAGGTTTTTAAATAGTTTTTAAAAGGATTTTTAAAAGGTTTTTAAACACCTTCTAAACGCTTTTACAATGTTTTAAAAACCTTGTAAAAGTTTTTATAAGATTTTTAAAAGGGTTTTAAAAGGTTTTTAAACACCTTGTAAACGCTTTTAAAAGCATTAACAAGGTGTTTAAAAACCTTTTAAAGCATTTACAAGCTTTTTAAAAGCATTTACAAGGTTTTTAAAAGCGTTTACAATGTGTTTAAAAACCTTTTAAAAACCTTGTAAACGCTTTTAAAAGTTTTTTAAAAGCATTTACAAGGTTTTTAAAAGGTATAAATTTCAATATTTTTGGCCGGAAAATTTTTCGATTTTGGCGGGAATTTTTTTTTTGGCGGGAAAAAATTATTTTTTCGGGAAAAAATTTTGATTTTGGCGGGAAAAAAATTTTGGCGGGAAATTTTTTTGGCGGGAAAATATTTTCGATTTTGATGACTGTACATTCTTGCTGTCACTCAAAAAAGGGTAATTTGGTCATTTTGTATATAAAGAGGAGTAGTTTTAAAAATGGTCAACATGAAGGGGTATTTTTAAAAAGAGATATGGAAAAAGGGGCATTTTTGAGAATGCCCCCAAAATAGAACCCATTGGGTATTTTTAGATATATGGGTTCGGTTCGGTTTGGGTACTATCGGGTTCGGGTCGGTTCGGGTTACAAATTTTAGAACCCGATTAGTACCCAAACTACCGGGTACCCAAAAAATCATTAAAATTAATTAAATTTAAATAAATTTAGCTAAATTTTAAATTATGTGATAAATTATTTTAGTATTTTGATTATTTTTGATATTTAGATATAAAACTAAATAAAATATTCAAAATTATAATCATAATTTTGGGTAATTTCATTATATTAATACTAAATATTATAAATATGTTTACATATTCGGATTTGATGGGTACCCAAACGGGTAATGGGTATTACCCGACCCTAACCCGAACCCACGGGTATTGAAAAATAGAACCCAATAGGGTTTTAAGGCAAACCCGAACCCAACCCGAACCCGGTTTTTTGGGTCGGGTTCCGGGTTGGGTATTCGGGTACGGTTTTTATGCCCAGCCCTACATAAAATAAACAAAAATTAGAAATAATATTGTAACGCTCCGACCGCCACCTCTTAGTGGGCTCCATGTCCACTCCCAGTCCATGGCCCATTAAAAATACCCCACGTCCTTTCACTAGGCCCATGAGCCCATCCATATCCGACGGTCGGTTTGCTACGTACGGGAGGCTTTAAAGACTTGTTACCGTCCATACAAATCACCACATGATATTTTCCTGTGTTTTGTCCTCCTCACTCGCACAGTTCCAACGGTCACTTCCCGGAAAGTCACCCATCCTGAGACTACTTCAGCATAAGCACGCTTAACTGTGGAGTTCTCTCAGGACCCTTGACCAAAAAGATAAGTGCACTTTAGTAACATAGATGACCAAATAAATTCTTTTAAGCCTCTCCGCAAGTCTCTGAAACCGAGGTGTCACAATTCACCCCCACTAACAGATCGCAACATCCTCGTTGCGCACCAAGCCCGTCACCCCCGTTGGTGTGAGTCCACTCGACTCTACACTCGTCTGGGTTCAGCTCTGATACCACTTGTAACGCTCCGACCGCCACCTCTTAGTAGGCCTCATGTCCACTTCCAGTCCATGGGTCCACTTTCTTTAATGGGCCTCACGTCTTTTCACTAGAACCGTGAGCCCATCCATGTCTGACGGTTGGTTTGCTACGTCCGGGAGGCTTTAAAGACTTGTTACCATCTCTACAAATCACCACATGAAATTTCTCTGTGTTTTGTCCTCACTCCCACAGTTCCGACAATCACCCATCCTGAGAATACTCCAGCATAAGCACGCTTAACTGTGAAGTTCTCTCAAGATCCTTGACCAAAAAGATGGTGACACAGGTGGAAAAATCAATTCTTTTAAACCTCTCCGCAAGTTTCTGAAACTGGGATGTCACAAATATATCAGTCAATAAGTTATACATAACTTAAAATAATATAATCAAAATCTAGTTTTGGAAACCCAAAACTTCCAAAATAATTTAAAAAGTAAAATTCAAAGAAAATAATTCAAATAATTATAAATCTAATAATAAAATATACACTGCACATATATTACTTATATATATAGGTATTCCAAATATTCATCAAAAACGAAAGAACCCATTCGGTTTTATGGTTTTTAACCAAACCAAGCCTAAATCATTTGGTTAATAAATATGACAAGCAAATGGATTTTTAGACTAAACCATAACAAAGCCAAACCATTTATTTCGGTTTGGTTCAGTTTGATTTTTTGAATTAAGGTTTTTTTGCCCACTCCTTGACCCCCAGGGATGAACCCAAGAATTGCCCATTTATTATAGTGTTGTGTGAGTGTTTGACTTATTCTCTTAACTAGATTATGACTTTCGGTAGGTATACCGCAGAGCAAGTTTTTTTGTTTTGTTAATGTAATATTTTAATACTAATTTTGTTAATGTACTCTTTTGTTAATTCTAGTGATTTAATATATAATCCGCGGTATACCGCACAACAGTTTTTGTTTAGTACAATCTTTACTAAATCAGTTGATTCATTATATTTTATATTGATGTTGTTAAAATAGTAAAATGAGGATTTAACTTGTATTGAAGTATAATATTAATGATATGTATATTTTTTCATATTATCAATTTAATCATGTAATGTCATATAACCCGTCATGTAATAACTCATTTGTGTTATTTTGAAAATTTAATATGTTTATATTTTCATAATTTTAAACTTTTTATTAAGTTTAAAATATCAGTTATAAATTATAAACTTCTTAAAATTTTATAACTTACTATATACGATAAATTTACTATATATATATATGTTGAACACACACTTTTATATTAATTGAGTAACATATGTTCGTTTTAAAAAATTCAAATCATAATATATGCAGAAAAGAGACATTTCTTTCACTTTATGTATTATATGATGATTCACTACATTTAAAATTTAAAATAAAGAATAGATGATAGGAGAATAAATTTTTAGAAATCTGGAATAAATTTTCTAAATATCTATATTAATTGTAGAACATTATATATATGGATATTTAAAATATTTTGATTGTGTTTGGTTATAAGGATAATAGATAATATTAACTAAATTTGTTTAGATATGAATATAAGCATTTAATGATATCTAGTGGTAAATGTTTTCAAAAACATAGTATTGAGAAAAAGTGTTGTGAAAATACTAGTATAGATTAAACATAATTTTTATTTTTTAAAGATGTTCGGAACAAACAACATATGTAATTATGTATACAGGAAAAAAATAGAAATAAAGACTGATTTTGTTTACTTCACTTTCCACAAGAGACAAGAAAATTTAAATTATAGTATTGAATATATATATTTCAAATGTATTTTGATATTTTGTAAAGGCGTTACTAAAAGTTCTGATTTCTAGTCTCTCTACAAATGGCGACTTCTGGAGAAGAATGCGTGATCGACGCCGTTGACCACCGTGGATTCGCTGCTAGAAGATCCAAAAAAAGGTAGATGGAGAGCTGCATGGTTCATAATCGGTAAGCTTTATCTTAATCACGAGCTGCTCTGTTTCACATTTTTTTTTGAATCTCTCTTGAGGACATTTTTTTTGTGGAAGGTGTGGAGGTGGCGGAGAGGTTCCCGCACTATGGGATCGAAATAAACCTAATAAGTTACTTGACTGGACCACTTGGTCAATCTACGGCTGTCGCCGCCGCTAATGTCAACGCTTGGTCGGGTATTTCCACTATTTTTCCTTCTTGGAGCTTTGTGTGGCCGACGCTTTGCTTGGTCGGTACCGAACAATTATTATTGCTTCTCTTATCTACGTACTAGTTTGCCTCATTCTTCTGATATATATACATACAAATGACAGATTAGTTTGAGTTTGGGAAATTAAGGATCATAAAGGAGAGAATCTTATTTGAGTTTATCGGTCTGCTGTTGTATTGGTTAATGAATCTTCTTTTTTGGTCATTGAATTATAATTTATATGATTTGGTATGGGGGATCTTCTAGTGGCATAATGTTCATATGCGAAGGCTGGGGAACTCATATGTGACGCGTTCTAGTGTGGTGGGTCGGGCTAAAGATAGAACCGCTGATACAGTGATACTGTCGGTGAGACTGCTTCCGATGTCGAAGATGCCGTCGGTTGTAAGGCTCACGATATGAAGGAAGCCCGATATGTTAAGGTATATATCATTGCAGAGAGTACAATACATATTTATACATGTACAGAGGAGTAGCCTCTAGGTTAAGTATAATAGGAATGTTCCTAGTATGATACAAATCAAATATTTAGTAATAAAGGAAAATCCTTTTCATATCTCTTACACGCCCCCTTAAAATGGAGGAGCTTGTGCTACGCCAATTTTGTCTCTTAATTCCAAGAACCTAGGACGAGGAAGTGGCTTGGTTAACGCATCTGCGAGCTGGTCTTTGGTGTGAACGTGAGCAACACGGAGTGCACCTTGTTGTATCTGACCACGAATGAAGTGGTAATCAACTGCAATGTGTTTCATCCTTGAATGGAAAACAGGGTTAGGGCAGAGAAACGTGGCTCCTATATTGTCACAATAGACAACCGGTTTTGTAGGTAAGGTGACACCAAGCTCAGTGAGAACATTACAGATCCAGCTTATTTTGGCTGCAGTATTAGCCACAGCTCGATACTCCGCTTCAGTAGAGGAGTGAGCAACGCCGCGTTGCTTCTTTGCAGTCCACGAAATAGGGTGACTACCAATGTAGATGATGTAGGCATTGGTGGATGTGTAGTCGTCCGAGTGTCCAGCCCAGTCAGCATATGAGAAAGCATGTATACCAATTGGATTCTTGGCGGAGAAGAAGATGCAATGCGTAGGAGTTCCGGCAAGATAGCGTAATATCCTCTTGGCTGCTTGCCAATGTTCTTCAGTTGGTTTATGCATAAATTGTGACAAGCGATTAACTGCATAAGCAATGTCCAACCGGGTAAATGCCAAGTACTGTAAGCTTCCCACTAGTTTGCGATAGCTAGTCGGATCCTTGAGAGCAGCGCCGCAGGTTAATGACAGCTTCGGATGAGATGCCATAGGTGTGCAGACAGGTTTAGCATTTTGCATATTATAGCGATGGAGGAGATCAACAATATACTTCCGTTGACATAAGTGTAGACCTTGATCTGTTCGATAGGCTTCGAGACCAAGAAAATAATTTAAATCTTCCAGGTCTTTGACCGATAATCTATCAGCGAGTAGAGTTAGCACCCTGGTGATCCCTTATTTACTGCTTCCTGTGATCAAGATATCATCTACATATACCAATAAACAGATGTAGTGTGGACCTTGCTTGAGAACAAACAGAGAGGTATCCGAGAGAGAGTTTTGAAACCCAAGACTAAGCAAAAATGTTTTCAACTCAGTGTAGCATGCACGAGGATCCTGCTTGAGGCCATAGATTTCTTTGCGAAGCCGGCAAACATGAGAGGGTTTGTTCGAGTCTATGAAGCCTGGAGGTTGTTCCATATAAACCTCTTCATTGAGTGTTCCCTGAAGAAAGGCATTGTTGACGTCGAGCTGCTGTATTGGCCATGCCTTTGAGACTGCGATATCAAGTACCATTCGAATGGTGGTTGATTTTATGACAGGACTGAATGTGTCCGTATAATCTCTGCCATATTCTTGATTGTAACCTTTAGCTATTAATCGAGCTTTGCACCTGTGATGAGCTCTATTTGAATGAAATTTGTTTTTGTAAATCCACTTACAGCCAATGACATTATGATGTGGTTGTCGAGGAACCAAGTCCATTGTACCATTTCTTGCAAAAGCATCAATTTCATCAGACATTGCTCCTCTCCATCTTTTATCCTTTAACGCTTGGTTCACAGTCTGAGGTTCAAGGGGAATGTGTGGAGAGATTCTCATGGAGAGGTTGTATTTGGGATTGGGTTTGACTATGTTTTTTTTCCGGCGGGTTTGCATCAGGTGATTATTTTGTCGAGGTGGTGAGCCGACTGAAGAGGAAGACGACGAGGACACTGGGTTGGGTTATATGGAGGGAGGATGAGAGTTGGTGGAGGATGATGATGGCTGAATCTCAGGGGAAGCAGATGAAGAAGCAACATACGAGGAATGGGTTGGTGGAGGAGATGTTTCGGTGTGGGTTTGGTTCGATGGGTTATTAGTGGTAGATGGGATTTGGGATTGTGAATTTGTTGTTGGGCTTGATTCTGGTGGGCTTCGTGAATCCAGTAAGGGTAACAGAGGGAATTAAAGGAGCGTACCTGTGACGAAGCAACAACAGTGTCTGTGGAACGAGGAGCGGCTGAAGGAGCCGGCGGCTCTTGACGGAGAGGAATCGTGGTTGCGGGTGTCGGCGGGAGCTGTACGAACGATCGGAGGACGGGAATTTTGGTGACGGCTGGAGTGGGAAGAGATGAGGAGGATGAATCAACTGGTGATGATGGAAGAAGTTTTTTAAATGGGTAGATTTGCTCATCAAATTTGACATGGCGAGACGTGTATATACGACCAGAGCTGGGCTGAAGGCAAAAATATGCACTCTAAGTCGGAGAGTAGCCAATGAAGACACACGGAGTGGACCTATCTTCAAGTTTGTTGTTGTTGTATGGGCGAAGTAGAGGAAAACACAAGCAGCCAAACGAACAAAGCCTTGTGTAGTTGGGAGCATTGGCGAAGAGCTTCTGGAACGGCGATGTCATAGAGAGGAGCAGGGGTTGGCATCCAGTTTATAAGATATACGGCAGCAGCGAATGCGAAAGTCCAATATGTTTTTGGGATACCAGCGTGAGAGAGAAGTGTCAAGCCAATTTCGACAATATGCATGTGCTTCCGTTCGGAGACTCCATTGTGTTCATGAGTGTGAGGTGGAGAAGTAAAGTGGGAGATGCCAGCGGACATGATTAGGCATGCAACCGAATAAACCGAACTGAACCGATCCAAAAAAACCGATCGGTTTTTACATTAATTGTGATTCGGATTTCGGTTTTAAACCGATCCAAACCAAAATCCGATAAACTGATTTCACAATTAATTTTTATACGTTGGGTTTAAAGATTAATATTATTTTTGGGCCTATTTTCGGACCGAGCCCATTAGCTATTAAAATTTAAATAGTAAACACTAGAGTGGGGACTCGAACCTGAAAGGCTAAGCATATGAGTCACGCACTAAAGCCATCTGAGCTATTGGATTTTTGTGATTATAATTTCCGAGTAATATATATAAGCTTCGGTTTGAGTTCATTTTTTTTTTAAAAAAATTGAAAACCGATCCAAATCCGAACTAATCCGATCCGATCCAATCCAAAAATCCGAATGCCCAGGGCTAGACATGAGGAAGGGACGAAGGGCAATGAACTCCCCACCATTGTCAGAGTAGAGCGTACCAATCTTGGTGTTGAAGCGATTTTCGACGAGGGCTTTGAACATTATGAACGTTTCACGAACTTGGGACTTTGTTTTTAGAGGATACAGCCATGTGTACCTTGTGTAGTGATCAATGAAGACGACATAATATTTGTAGTCCTCGATTGAGGTGATAGGGGATGACCAAACATTAGAGAAAATATATTCTAAAGGTTTGGTATTGTAGATTCAGAGAAAGGTGGTTTATGAGCTTTATTAATGGAACAATCTGGACATAATGAAGATGATATTACAGATTGTGAGCAAGGAAGAGAAAATAAAGAAAGAACTTTTTTGAGAATAGAAAGGGATGGATGCCCTAAGCGATGATGCCAATCGGACATGGATGGTTTTGATGTAGTGGTGGTAAAGAAAGAAGTGATGGTGGAGGGGGATAGTGACCATTCATACAGCTCATTCTTGGTCTTGCCGCGGATTAACGGGACACCCGAGAATAAATCCTTCACCTGAAAATATGCAGGAAAGAATTCCACAGATACCTTGTTAGCATTGCACAGGCGGTAAATGGATATGAGATTTTTGCGAATGTGAGGAACGCATAAAAAGTTGGTTAAAAATAAAGGTTTAGCAGATGAGGTAGAAGAGGGTAAGGATAGTGAACCAATGTGCGTTATAGGGATACCATTACCATCATCAAGAAGAACACTGTCGTTTCCTATCCTAGTAGGTTCTATCATCACAGGCGGTAATTGATACTAAGATTTTTGTGTCTCCTATCCTAGTAGGTTCAATTAACCTTATGCGTTGTAATACTTAAGGTGTCAATCCAGTTGGGAAAGTTCACTATCACTCAAGATGCAATCAAGAAGTCACAAGTTAATCCAATTCACAAGAGTGTTTTTCTAACAATCCTAGAATGATCAAAATGCAAAACTGAAATGAGTCACAGAACTAGAAACGAGAATGCATAACAAGAAGGGAAAATGAATAAAAACATAAACGAGTCTAAGCATGAACTAAAAAGCAAGAAACGAAACAGTTCCCGGAATGTAATAAAAATCAGAAAGAAAGAAGTCCTAAGGATGGGGTAATTGATGTCGGTGGAGCATCCTAGTCTACAGAGTGTTTAACATACCACAAACAAACTATCCCTAAACAATGAACATCACAACTTAGCTAATCGAATCTCTTGGCAAAAGCTACTCAGAATCAACCACTTCCATATCTAGCTCTCGCTAGAGAAACGTGGTCGAGCAGGCATGACAAACAAGTTCATTCACGTCAACAAACATCCTAGACAACTAATCTCTTAGGCTAGGAATGTAAGTCTCTGGCACTAGTTGGTCAGACATTTCATCAAACACCTTTTGGGTGTGGAAATGTCTCAAACCTAGTTCCAATTGATCAGAGCGAAACTAGTAATTCTAACTCTAGTCCAGAAGGGAATCATACAAATCAAGCTTAAACACCCTACATTCTAAGATCCTCCACCTAATCTATCCCATCCTAAAGAACTACCGCACTACTCAGATCCGAAAATCATAGTCAAGGATGCAAACCCAAAAAATATTGAAACAAGCATTCTTAGATAGATTAAAATGTGAAGAACAACTTTGTAGAAGAAATTAAATCAAAATACTGAATAAGTTCAAAGATATCGGGATACAAAGTCAGAGTACGTTTTTGGTGGCTAGGGAAACCTTACAAAAGAAAACAAGATAAAAACTAAGATGTCCAAAACAAGACTTAATAAAATGTATATATAGTAAAAACGCGTGAATCCCTAAATCTTAAAACGACAAGATATAGCGTCGGTTTGGGAATCTCCTGAAGCATGTCAGACGGAGCGTCTTCCTGGCATACGCAATTTTGTTCGTGTGCGTCCAGTGGCTCGATTGATGTGAGTAGGAGTGGCTCGAGTGGTGTGAGTGAAAATGGCTTGAGCATGATCGGTGAAAGTGGCTCGAGCTAGGTGTATACACATCCACTAAAACGATGATAACTCTTGAACCACACCTCCGATTGGCTTGAAATAAACGGCATTGGAAAGATGACTCAATTCTTTACAACTTTGATGAAGACGTCAAAAGCTGAATCCCTAGACCAGTTGCTCGAGTGATGGCTCGATTGAGGCGGTTGAGGATGGCTCGATTGATGAGGTTGAGGATGGCTTGATTGATGCAGCTGGGAGTGGCTCGATTGGTGCAGCTGAGAGTGGCTTGATTGTGGAGGTTTAGCGTGGCTCAATTGCGGAGGTTGAGCGTGGCTCGATCCTCTGCGCTTCCAACGTCTCTTAGACACCTGAAATACTCCGAAATGCACAATGTATGCAATGATGATGCAGAAACTTCCTAAACATGCAAAGTGTACAAAAGAGATTCTAAAATGATGCAAAACGAATGGTTGTCCTAGCTAAATGCATGAAAAACACAGGCTAAGGAGATGCAAAATATAGACATATCAACTCCCCCAAACTTATTCTTTGCTTGCCCTCAAGCAAACTATCAAGAACAAAGTATGGAAGAGAGGTGTGAAGATGGGGTCTCAGAACCTAAAACATGCTGAATAAAGTAGTTAGAATCAAGGTCCTTGTTTTTAGTTCTAGGATGCATGGTGAAGGAACTTTATTTCATATCTACACATGCAATCCTATCAATCATTCCCTTTAACATTCATTAACAGAGAACCATGAATCAAGCTAAGCAATGTCATTGAACTCATTTGGCTAGGGTAAAGGTTAGAGACATAGATGGTCTCCTCATCAAGTGGTTTTATCAATACAGAAAAAGGTTCTCTCACGAAAAGGAGTTGAACTTAAGAGAAGGCTAAAGGTTGAAACCAACCGATAGATACAAGAGCAGCGCCCTGTCTACCCAAAGAACACTCCAAACCGAAGTTGGTCCTATCTCTACCCTTCATCGGAAACTTCATCTCAAACTCTTTACAATTAGTCTTAGGAGCAGTTCACTTCTTTTCATTTTAGCAGATTGGGAAATCTTTATTATCACTATGGTTCGTTTTCTTTTCTTCTAGGGACTCTAGACATCTTAAGCATTTTTTTTATTATTTTCTTTGTCTAATTTTTTTATTTTATGCCCAGAACCAATAACTCTTTTTACTTTGCTCAACCCAAATCCTTTACTAGACTTGTAAACTATGTAAACACATCCCCCTCCTAAAGACTTTCTACCTTTTTACTTTTCTGCACAAATTTATATATCATGGTTTTTGTGGTTTTTAACCATGATATAAGGAGTCTTTTAGTGTCTTTTCATTTGTTTCTAGATTGTTTTTGAGTCTTTACAGGTTTTTAGCATGAAGGGAGCAAAATGGAGCAATTTGGATGATTTTGGAGTATTTAACCGGAGGAAATCAACTTGGAATCGATCAGAGAAGATGGTGTCGATCGACACTAGAGAGCATCGATCGACACCCAGTTTAAATCGACTCAAGACCAAATTTGGAAGTTTTACAAATTTACCCAAAGTTTTCCAAAATTGCAACACAAGTCCCTGACGTGTTTTAGGACATATAAAAGTATGTTTAGGTTTTCCAAACCCTGGAGTTGTATTCTATCAAGTTTTATTTTTCCTACAACCCTGTGAGATTTTGAGAGCTTTGGAGAGAAAGATCTGAACTTTTTGAGAGAAGAATTCCTAAACTCCTTCTTACTCTTTATAATCTCAATTGCTTATTATTCAGAAAGATGTTTTGTTCTTCAATGATTATGTCTGAGTAGTTTGCTTGTTAGGTTCAGGGTTTTTCACAGGGATTTTATGAATTATTAGATCTGTTTATTTAGGATTCAATATCTTTCTAGATCTTCATCATAGGTTGTTCTTCATATTAATCCTTGATTGGCCATCTAGAATTAATACCCTATGAAAATAAATTGATATGAGAATATAAATGATGTTCCTGATAAAACCTTTTGATGAGCAAAATTATTTCTTGCAAAGAGATTTGATTTAATAATTTTGTGAACAATCTAAACCTGATTTTATTGCTGATTTTTAACCTAGAATTTTGCAAAGAGATTTGGATTTTCTGGTTTTAAATTTAGATATTATTTGCAGTGAGAACTGATTTAATTTACAAAAGTGTTTAGAGTACTAGATCTGTTCTTAATTGCTTGAATCCTATTTATTTCCCTGATTTAATAATTCATAATTTCCTAAGAAATTCCCTAGGCCTAGCTTTTTGATCTTCTGAATTTACAACAACTTTTATTTAATATTTTGCATTGCTTTTATTTTAATTCAATTTAATCTATTTAGCATAATTATAAAACTCTATTATTTATTGTGTAGACTTGAGTCCTTGTGGAATTTGACCCCTAAGTATTACAGTGATCTCTTAATTTGAGAGAGTAGCTCATGGTTAAATTTGAGCATATCACAAATCCATACCCAATACCCAAAATCAACTTCTCACCTAGTCCTACTAGTCCGGATAATGCGAACTATAACTACACAGGATCCTACTCTTGTCGGTTAGAACCTAACACTTTCTAACAAGCTCAACTCGGAAAAGGCCTGACACTCAAGAATACAATTAGCTTGAAAGAACGGTTGGTTAAGGGTGCGGGAAACTGTTCCAAAGATGGGAATCAGCTACTTGGATTGACAAGGGTGGTAAAAATGTGAAAGACAATCCAAGTATGTGTATGGTACCCATGAGTTCAACTTCAATGCATCACATGATAATTGCAAGTCAGGATTAGGTTCAGGTATATAGGGAATGATATCCATTCAAAACATGCTTCAATCTTACATTTTCAAGTTCAATAAACAAGCATCAAAGAACTAATAACAAAGGTCTTGATCCTATCCTATTGAATCCAGCATGCTAACAAGGTTACAATCATCATCAACCCCTATGCTATATGCAACAACCCTATATGAATAAACCTAGACTCAATCCTAATATGCAAGTGCAAACTACATGAACACTCTGTTTTTGTGGAAATTTTTGATTTTTGTTTTTTATGCAATAGATGGATGCAAACTCAAACATGATATGATGCAAAAAAATTAAAATAAGAATCACAAAACACAACATCAGATACATCATCTCAAACCCTCCCCCAAACTTAAATTACGCAGTCTCCTGTGTAATAAAAATTTGCAGGAGGATTTAAGAATCACAACAGAAACAATGCAAGAATGAATTGGTATGTACAAAGGAAAGGTCCGAGTACCTCAGTAGTAGAAGATGGAGTCCGTGCTCGCCCAAGGAGGAGCGTGAAACTGACTCTATCCTTCGCCTTGTTCGGGATCCGCGGGTGTGACATCAGATGGTTGGTCGACTTGCTGCTCAACCTCATGTGCATTCTGATACATGTTCGGCTGCTCGTCACACTGCATGTCATCGACTCTGGACTCACCATGGTCCGAGACCAACACAACAACCTCCGTGGGTTGATAATCACCTTGATGTTCTATCTATTACTCAATCCCATGCATACTCTGATGATCATCTTAAGCTTCAACTCGCTGCTCAACCTCAACCTCATGCTCATCTCGAGCTGCAAAACGACGTGCTGATCGATGACTAGAAGAGGCTCTGGAACCTCGCGAACCGAGTCTCCTTCTCTCCCTGGACTCATGTGACGAGTGGCATGAAGGAGTGTGTGAAGGCTGACGCTCCTGTGACATATATGAAGATTGACGTGCTAGGGAGGGAACCGGAGAGAGTGTTCTCTGACGAGTTGGCTCGATGGAGACTTCGTGTGTGGCTTGAGAGAGGGGCTCGATCGGGTGTTGGCTAGAGTAGCTCGAGCGTGGTAGTTGGAGCGTGTGCGGAGTGATATTGGCTCGAGCGTGACAGCGGAGGCGTGGCTCGAACAAGTGCAGAGTGATGAACCTCTCAGGATGGGTCGAGTCTGATTCCACGCCGTCGGTTGAACCTTGGTCGAGTCGACGATGGTTGAGAATGCACGGTGGTGGTTGAACTCTGGAACACCTCTTCTTCATTATCCCAAACCTCTGTCTTGCTTTTCTTGGAGAAGAAATTTTAACTTTATCCTGGAGCTGCATGATTTGCCCTCTCATCTCATCCAACATGGCTGTTAACTCCGTCACTGTATCCCTTAAAATCTTGGTTGTTTGGGGTTCAGACAAACTGTCAAGCGCAGAAGGACTTGTCTCTTGCGGTTGGTGATTAGGAAGTAGGTCTCGAAGCTTAGGGAGGGTAACAACTGCACACGAGTTGGAGAATGGTTGAGTGACACTTTGAGTTTTCTCTTTGGTTACCCAAACCTCTGTTTCTGCCTCATTCACATCCTCAAACATGTCAAACCCAGATTTCTGATCTTTCTCTTCAATCACGAATGTCTGTCCATTAATAGTTGGTTTCTTCCTAGAATCCTTGATATCATACTTCATCTTGAAGTTTTTACCCATATTGAGATCAATCATCCCCTTCTTGACATCAATGACTGCTCCAGCTGTAGCTAAGAAAGGCCTTCCAAGAATTAGTGGATCTTTAGGCTCTTCATCCATTCCCAGCACCACAAAGTCAGTAGGAATCTCAGCTTGTCCAATTTTGATGGGCAGGTTCTCTAATAGACCATGAGGCAATCTAATAGTCCTACCAGCCAATATTAAGCGGAGGTTGCATGACTTGTATTCGTTGAATCCCAGCCTCTGAGCTACAGAGAGTGACGTGAGGCTTACTAAAACACCAAGGTCACATAGGCACTTTTTGAAGGCCAATAGACCTAGAGAACAAGGCAAGGTGAAAGAACCAGGGTCCTCTAGCTTCTTTGGAATAATCATCTTCTGAATAACAGCCTTGCATTCATGAATAACCCCACCTATGTCATGCACTACCCTCTCATCTTCCAGAGCCTTAGCTTGAGCTACTTTAGCTATCTCCTCATTCTCTTTGGTCCTTTCTGTTACCAAATCAGTTAAAAACTTTTAATATTGAGGCACAAGTGCAAATGCATCAAGCAAAGGCATCCTAAGTTCAATCTCCTTGACTTGGTTTTCAAACAGAGCTTTATACTTCTCAGTAAGCTGCTTCTTAAACCTCACTGGAAATGGTAGATGTGGCTTGTATGGTGGAGGAATGAATCTCACAGGTTTATCCTTGGGAGCTGTGGGTTCTTTAGTAGCTTCAGGATCAGATTGCTTGGCTGACTTAATTGGATCCTTGAGCACCTCGACAGGATACTTTATCTGAACTTCATATTGAAGAAATTCCTCCCCATCTAAACTCTCAGTTTCCTCAGTGAGCCGTACATCTACAGCTTGGGTGGTGATGGCATGCATAGTAGCATAGTCCTTGGGGTTTTGAACTGCTTTTCCAGGTAGTTGGCCAGTTGTTGGGGTAGAAGTAGAAACAGTCTTGCCTTCCATATACTTCATCTTGGAGTTAAGAGCTTCAAACTTGACATTCAGATCATTGTAAGAACATTCCATTCGCTGACTGGGTTCAACAAACTTCTTAGCAGTATCCAGAGAACCACTAGCTTGAGAATGAAGAAGTTGTTGCAGCATGTGCTTCATTTCTTGATTTGGAGCTTGAGTAGGTTGAATTTGTTGAGGTGAAAATACTGGTGGTGGTCCGGAAGGAGCGTGATAACTTTGCTGGAACTGTTGCTTAGGCAAGAATCCTTGATTGTAAAGGGACAAATGGTTTTTGTGGACTTTGTTGTTGCTGCTGAGGAGGGTACCCCTGATTTGGGTTCGTCTTGTAGGGGTTATAACCCTTGTTGTATCCACCTTGATTCTAGACGTAGTTGATTGCTTCAGTCTGCTCACCCTTTCCATCCTGAACTTGAAAAGGGTCATCCTCATATACGAAATGGACAGTCTGCTGCTGACTTAGCAAGAGACGGTCAAGCTTGTCATTGACATTCTTAAGGTCCCTCTTGTACTTCTCCTCAGACCCAGCGTCACCTCTAACCGTGTGGTCGTAGTCTTCATTGTAGTTACCGTCAGACTGGGCGAGATTCTCAACTAGTTGCCATCCTTCATCAACGTCTTTGTTCAGGAAGTTACCGTTAGAAGCAGTGTCAAGCAGCATACGTATCTTTGGTAGTACACCACGGTAAAGAGTGCTCAGCAGTGACTCGTTGCTGAAACCGTGGTGTGGATACTGGCTGTTGTAACCCTTGAAACGCTCCCATGCTTCACAGAATGATTCTGAGCTCTTCTGAGTGAAGCTAGAAATCTCATTCCTTAGACGTGCTGTTTTGGAGTTGGAGAAAAACTTGGCCAAGAATGCTTTCTTGCAACCATCCCAGGTGGTGATTGATCCCTTGGGAAAGTTTTTCTCCCATTGATGAGCCTTGTCTCCCAAGGAGAATGGGAAAAAGCGCAGCTTGTAACCATCCTCACTCACGCCGTTGATCTTGGTGAGACTGCACAAGCGGTCGAACTCGTTCAAGTGGTCGAGTGGATCCTCCATAGGCAACCCGTGGAACTTGTTTCCTTAGATAATGGAGATCAGACCAATTTTGATTTCAAAGTTGTTGTTCTACACGACGGGAGGGACGATTCCAGCACGCTGAGTATGAGTGTTTGGTGCATCCCCAGCACCAATGTTTCGCGGTCCCGGATGTGGTGCATTATGTTGTTCCATAGTGACTGGTACAGGATGATCGTTGGAAGTACGAGCTTGTCGTGGGCGTTGCAACCGATTGATTTCATCGATAACCGGAAGGAGATTCTGATGCCCTCTTGATCTGGTGTGCATGCAAGGTTGCAATCAACAGGTACCTGAGGTGCAAGACAAACAAGCAGACAACCAAAACAAGTCAGTACCCAGAATGATAAGTGTAATAGAACTTAATCTTGCAAAACTTGAAATCTTAAATGTAGCAAAACGAATCCCAAATGGCAACGGCGCCAAATTGATACTAAGATTTTTGTGTCTCCTATCCTAGTAGGTTCAATTAACCTTATGCGTTGTAATACTTAAGGTGTCAATCCAGTTGGGAAAGTTCACTATCACTCAAGATGAAATCAAGAAGTCACAAGTTAAGCCAATTCACAAGAGTGTTTTTCTAACAGTCCTAGAATGATCAAAATGCAAAACTGAAATGAGTCACAGAACTAGAAACGAAAATGCATAAAAAGAAGCGAAAATGAATAAAAACATAAACGAGTCTAAGCATGAACTAAAAAACAAGAAACGAAACAGTTCCAGGAATGTAATAAAAATCAGAAAGAAAGAAGTCCTAAGGATGGGGTAATTGATGTCAGTGGAGTATCCTAGTCTACAGAGTGTTTAATATACCACAAGCAAACTATCCCTAAACAATGAACATCACAACTTAGCTAATCCATTCTCTTGGCAAAAGCTACTCAGACTCAACCACTTCCATACCTAGCTCTCGCTAGAGAAACGTGGTCGAGCAGGCATGACAAACAAGTTCATTCACGTCAACAAACATCCTAGACAACTAATCTCTTAGGCTAAGAACGTAAGTCTGTGGCACTAGTTGGTCAGACATTTCATCAAACACCTTTTGGGTGTGGAAATGTCTCGAACATAGTTCAATTGATCAGAGTGAAACTACTAATTCTAACTCTAGTCCAGAAGGGAATCATACAAATCAAGCTTAAACACCCTACATCCTAAGATCCTCCACCTAATCTATCCCAACATCAAGAACTACTGCACTACTCAGATCCGAAAATCATAGTCAAGGATGCAAACCCAAAAAACATTGAAACAAGCATTCTTAGATAGATTAAAATGTGAGGAACAACTTTGTAGAAGAAATCAAATCAAAATACTGAATAAGTTCAAAGATATCGGGATACAAAGTCAGAGTACGCTTTTGGTGGCTAGGGAAACCTTACAAAAGAAAACGAGATAAAAACTAAGATGTCCAAAACAAGACTTAACAAAATGTATATATAGTAAAAACGCGTGAATCCCTAAATCTTAAAACGACAAGATAGAGCGTCGGTTTGGGAATCTCCTGAAGCATGTCAGACGGAGCGTCTTCCTGGCATACGCAATTTTTTCCGTGTGCATCCAGTGGCTCAATTGATGTGAGTAGGAGTGGCTCGAATAGTGTGAGTGAAAATGGCTCGAGCATGGTTGGTGAAAGTGGCTCGAGCTGGGTGTATACGCATCCACTAAAACGATGATAACTCTTGAACCACACCTCCGATTGGCTTGCAATAAATAGAATTGGAAAGATGACTCAATTATCTACAACTTTGATGAAGAAGTCAAAAGCTGAATCCCTAAAACAGTGGCTCGAGTAATGGCTTGATTGAGGCGGTTGAGGATGGCTTGATTGATGAGGTTGAGGATGGCTCGATTGATGCAGCTGGGAGTGGCTCGATTGGTGCAGCTGAGAGTGGCTCGATTGCGGAGGTTGAGCGTGGCTCAATTGCGTAGGTTGAGCGTGGCTTGATCCTTTGCGCTTCCAACGTCTCCTAGACACCTGAAATACTCCAAAATGCACAATGTATGCAAGGATGATGCAGAAAATTCCTAAACATGCAAAGTGTACGAAAGAGATTCTAAAATGATGCAAAACGACTACTTGTCCTAGCTAAATGCATGACAAATACAGGCTAAAGAGATGCAAAATATAGACATATCAGAGGGTAAGGATAGTGAACCAATGTGCGTTATAGGAATACCATTACCATCACCAAGAAGAACACTGTCGTTTCCACTGTATGGTTGATGGAGGGAGAGTTTTTGCAGATCACTTGTCATGTGGTGGGTCGCACCACTGTCCATTACCCATGGACTGGCACTTGACGTGTTTCCCATGACCAAATTTTCTTGTAGTTGCCAGGGATGAAACTGCGGAGTCATTTGGTTGTTGTAGCCGCCGTGGTGTTGTTGAAGTTGTTGACAACGTTTGGCACTGTGACCGTACACACCACAAAGCTGACAGCGACCTTGGTATCCTTTGCTCATCCGATTGTTGGGTTTGTGAGTAGAGTACTGATGTGAGCTGTTGTTCTGCCAAGGTTGAGAGGAGCGTTGATTTTGCTTATCTTGGTAGGAGCGAGATTGAGAGGTAGCGACATTTGCAGATATTGGTGCTGAAGTGGGCAGGGAAGCAGAAATAGCCAGTAATTTGGCTTCCTTGTTGAGAAGTTTTTCATGGATCTCAGTGAGGGACGGAGGTGTGTCCCTGCCTTCCATCTGATCGACAATCGAATTGTACTCCTCCGGGAGACCATCAAGGATGAACTTTATTTGAGCTTCTGGTTCAATCGGTTTGCCAAGCAGGGCGAGCTGATCAAAATGAGTGGTTAGTCCCTGAAGATAAATATCAATGGACTTGTCGCCTTTGGTGTAGTGTTTGAGTTGAATACGGAGTTGTTAGACATGACCCCAGCTGGGGTTAGCATAAGTGGCAGAGATCTTCTTCCACATCTCAGCAGAGGTTGTAGTTTTGGACACTACAGACTGGATTGAAGGGGACAGAGTACTGAGGATGCCACTATAGATAAGCTTGTTTTGACGGCGCCATTTGCCATATGCTGGATTCGGGGTGGTCTGATCACCACTGGTGACAGTGGGATCAGGCGGAACTGATGAACCATCAATGTAACCCACAAGATCATAACCATCAAGCAGTGAGTGAACTTGAAGGCTCCAAGTCATGTAATTAGCGGCAGTAAGCTTGGTGATATTAATCATATTGAGGTTAAGAAGAGAGAAGGTGGTGTCAACAGCTTCAGCGGCAGCCATGACAAGAGAAAGAAGAAAGATGAAGAATGATGAGAAGAGACGAAAGAAAGAAACAGAGAGAAACAAAGAAAATCTGAGAGGCGGCTAAAAAAAAAAATTAGGCTCTTGATACCATGTTAAAGGAATGTCTTGTATATTATTGCAGAGAGTAAAATACATATTTATACATGTACAGAGGAGTAACCTCTAGGTTAAGTATAATAGGAATGTTCCTAGTATGATACAAATCAAATATCAATACAATAAAACTTGAATGTTTCTCTCCAGAGTATGACACATCAGCATTGTGAAACATTCTGGAGATGACACATTAGTTAAAATAGGTAACCAATAAAAACATTTTAATTAATACAGCTCACTATTATATTCCAACAATAAACATTTGTTCCACGTCACAATACAACAACAAAAACTTAACCATTGCCCCATTGGTGCTAAGACCATGTACAATGGTTTTTTCTTTCAACACCCTCTACCTCAACTTTTAACACTCCACATCATTTTCTCTTTCTTCCACCTAATTATTCAACACCCAAATCAATTTTAACCTTTCCAATAGTTTTATTTAATAAAATTCAACACCTTACCCTACTATTTTCACTTTATATTCTTATTTTTACTTAATTTGAAAACACACATTTATAATAATAATTAAAATTAATAAAAGTTACATTATTATTTTCAAAATTGAAAATTTATATTTTTAGTTATTTTTAATGTAATAAAATTATAAAATATGAAATAAACAAGAGTTTATTAGAGAAGAATTTGAAAAATATACTAGAAATGATGATTTTTTTGTATCGGAATAAAATGAACCAAGTCTCTATTTATAGAGTGTAAAAAATGTTAAATTTTGATATAAAAATTATTTTGTAAAAAAATTATTTACTATATAATAATTGATTTTGAAGTAATAAGGTAAAAAAGAATCTCCAAAATCTTACTCTTCAATAAGAATACAACACATGTCTCTTTGTCCTAACCTTTTTTCTTTTTCGACAAAAAAAAAAAGAAAAAAAAAAAAGGAAAAACAAAAGTTAGAATCGCATATGTGATCGTGGGCCCCAAAAAATCAAATTCAACATGTTGAATTGATTTAACAAAAATGAATCCACCGTCGCGTTCCGTCGAATCATCGAGTCAAGAGCTTCTCGATTTCAAATGAACCATGGCGTCGAATCCAAGGGTAATTTTATCCCGTTTTCTTCCGAACCATTGTTACCTTAGATTTCAAAGGTTATCTTTTTTTTGTAGGGTAATTTTGTCCCGTTTTCCTTGATTTTATACTGCTTTTACTTAGGTGCAAGCTTCTAGGTTTCAATTGGATGGAATATTTGGATTCAGCTTGCCTTACGAATTTGCTTTTGGATCTTTGCTTTTCTCCTTCGGTAGAAGGTTCGACAAGAACTTGTTATTTGTTTGAATGGAATTTGATTGTTTCTTTGGTTTTGACTGAGCTTTACACAAGCTAATGGTTGCTATTAAGTTTATGAAAACATATGTGGTATCTTGTAATTCAAATTTAGAGTTGGAGAATCAAGAGCTTAATGAAACCCTTTTTACTACCAAAAACAATACGGACATCTCGCTGAAGCAAAACAGACCAGTTCTTGTTATAAGCAGTACAAGCTGGTGAGGACACCTAATCATTGTTTGTTCACTTTCACTCTTGTGGCACCAGCCTTTTTGTGGCATTGACACCTAATCATTGTTTGGACACCTAATCATGATATTTTCAGGACCCCTGATGAAAATTTTGGTATCATGTTGGAAGCTGCAGTGATGTATGATTGACGTGTTGCTGCTAGATTAAAAAGAAGTGATACAACTGAAATTTCAGAAGAGCAACACCTTTATCCGAATTTGTTGTTCATTAGTATAGATGCACAAGACACTAAGAAGATGAAGAAGAGAAGAAGAGAAGAAGAAGACATATTCTTGCATACATGTAACACTAATAGTTTTGGATCAACCAATGGACCTATGAAATTTTAAAGTTTCTTAATGAAATTCTTAACTTAACTTTTTTCAAAATGCAATTTTGTTAGTGATCAACCAATGGAGATGGTCTAAGAAATAAAATGTTTCAAAATTTATAAGAGTTAATCGGTCCAGTCAAAATATATTTAGCAAACTAAGTTTGAATCTAAATAACCCAAATTAGTTGGTCCATGAAGAATAAATCAATCTAAATTTGAACTTTTCACGTGGATCGATTTGGTTTGGTGTGTTTCATGTAGTTGTATAAAATTATGTAGAAAAATGCCACGAGCCACGAATGAGGGCATTTGATCTAAGTTCTAAAAAATAAGGACGTGCCATCAAACATATGCGGGAGAAACTTTATCGACCGTCGTGCTTGGTACCCGAAAACCCACACAGTGAAATAGTTCAAGCTTCTGCATTATCTGACACAAAAAGAAGAATGATCTGGATTTGTCATTGAGAGATAAGATTGAAGGCATGCCGTATATTAGTTCTTGTCTCTTGATGATATTTACACAGCCTATTAAAGCAAATCTCATAATCTTAGTGTACTGATCAGAGTCAGATTATTGTTCCTATTTTGTTTGATATTAGTTTTATTCCTAATTATTGCTTAACTTGCATAATATTGCGTTAGACCACTGTTGTGGATTTAGTTGGTCATTCAAAGAAATGGAACTGTTTTTTTTATTATTATTTGTTCTTAATTTCTGTAGCTAAAGTATTAGTCTTTTTAATTTAATTTTCTTGAAAATAATTTTGGCTTTGCCATGTTAACATGAGTTTTGGGAATGCACAAAGCACAATGTTCTCTTCTCATAATAAAGTTTATTTAAGGGTATTTATATCACTTTCTGGCCTAGAAGATTTTGCAATGCTTTGCTTTAGAAGCTGCATATGATTTTTAGACAAATGCAACAAACCATTTAAGTGGTATGACGATATTAAGAGTTTGGAAACATTACGTGAAATATTGTCTATACAAATGCATACAAAATATATGCAAGGACTTTACGTAACTATTATTCATAAATGTAAAAATGTAGGGACTTTACAATATATTTACTGTGTAAAACTAATATATGTAACGTGTATTTATTAATGCATGCATTTCTAATAAAATAATAAAATAAAACTACTAAAATGGGAGCAAATTTTTTTTTTTATAAATCTTAAATCACCTTAAATTTGTACATTCCAAGTACATATAAAAGGTATTATTAAGTGTGATAGTCGATGAAAATATACACATATATATATTACAATATAAAGACAAATTAATTATCTGTAAAAAGATAATAATAATTATCTGTAAAAAGTTATACACATACTAAAACATAAGAGAAAAACAAATACAATCATTGTACAATACATTCATCATTTTATAAAGTAATATATATCATTTTTTTTACAACATTACAAATTATACGTTTGTTTTTGAGAAAGACTGAGTTTGAACCCAAATTTAGTGAGAAGACAATAGAGGTGAGTTCCAGTGTCATCTCATTTTTATATGTTTTATTTCAGTTTCTTCATGACTCACAAAAAAATATTACTTAAAACAGTTTCGTATAAACTCTCCAATAAAGCTACTAATCCTTTTGATTCTCTCAAAGGTAGAATACGTAAGGGACCATGATTCTAAAGTAAATAACATTAGTTTGTTAAGTGTTAGATACTGAAACACCAAAATATTGTTTACTTATAGTTTTAAACACATCTTACAAAAAAATATTGCACATACCCATTTTGTATAATGTGTATAAAACTAATCAAGTTGTTTGTTTATTTTTGTTGCATTTGCATATAGGGTATATATTCCAAGTATGGTTACTTTTTAACAGTGATTTGTGCTCATTACCTATATAAGGAAGGGCTGTTTAAATTTCTTCCTATACATGTTGCTATATTTGGAAATTTAGGATTGATTATAATAGTTCATAGGTTTTATGAGCTATAATGAGAAAGCTAACACTAACAATGGTTTTCCTTTTTTTCTTGTCAATCCAACTCTTTTCATTAAAAGAAATTAAACCGGGTTGGTGTTCCTCGGTTCAGTGGTTACAGAGATTAAATTTGGTTCAGTGGTGTTCGGTTCATATTTGATATATAATTAAAACAATGGTGTTCCAATGCATCATAATACAAGTAAAAACAAAATTGATTTTAGTCTATAATTTCATTATAATAATAAAATAAAAAATAACAAGAAATAAATAATAGCAAAAACCTAAAAAAAAATATTACCAATAAAAATTATCAAAACTATATTAATAATTATTTTTTACAAATATCATACAAAAATTATCTTTAATATAATTAAAAAAATAAATATGAAACAACCCCGACGTAGCGTGGGTACTATCCTAGTTTAATAATAGTAAAGGTTTATATTAAGGAGAAGATAACGGAAAAAGCCCAGGATGTGAGAGAGAGTGTGGCTCATAAAGCCCATGATGCTAAAGATAAGGTGGCAGATAAAGCACATGACGTGAAGGAGACGGTGGCCCAAAAAGCCCATGAATCCAAGGAGAGGGCGAAAGATAGAGTGAGGGGAAAGGCACACGAATTGAAGGAAACGGTGGCTCACAAGTCTCAGAATGCGTGGGAGAGAGTTAAGAATGGGGTGCGTGAGTTCGGGACAGCTGCTGTGCGGGCGCTTAGTCCAACAAAGGTAGCGAGCGTGGTGGGGCTGACGTCGATAGCTGCGGCGTTTGGGACTTGCGTGTGGGTGACGTTTGTGTCAAGCTACGTTTTGGCGTCGGTGTTGGGGAGGCAACAGTTTGGTGTAGTGCAGAGTGAGCTGTATCCTGTTTACTTTAAGGCCACCTCTGTGGGAATCCTTGTGGGTTTGTTGGGTCACGTGCTTAGCCGCCGGAGGAAACTGCTCACCGACGCCACGGAGATGTGGCAAGGGGTTAACCTCTTGACCTCTTTCTTTATGATTGAGGCTAACAAGTCATTTGTTGAGCCACGTGCCACCAAGGTTAATTTACATTCCCCTGACTAATTTTTATTTATTTTGGTTATAGTTATAGACCATGGAACGATATACATAGAAATGAGAAATTAGTTTGAGTTTGGGAAATTAAGGATATCATACTAGTAGATGAATGTAAAGGAGATAATCTAATTATGAAACTATCAGTCTGTTGTTTTGGTTAATGAATCTTCCTTTTTTGGTCATTGAATTATAATTTCTATCACAAGGTTTTGGTTTGGGATCGTCTAGTTGAATAATGTTGAGTTATATGTATTGTTTTGGATAGGCAATGTTTGAGCGGATGAAGGCGGAAAAAGAGGAAGGAAGAGGAGGAGAGAGGACGAGTAGTGAGCAGGAGCTAAGGCGGAAACTGGAGAAGCTGAGCGAGAGGCTGAGCAAGCTCAACACATACTCGTCTTGGTTAAATATATTGACGCTCATGTCTCTAACATGGCATTTTGTTTATCTCGGCCAGAGGCTTGGCACCGCTTGTTGATCCGTACTTTTGCTGTCTGAAAACCTAACTTTTTGTTGTTGTTGTTGTTGTTGTTGTTGTCTTTGCTAGCATGGTTTTTGTGTTTTGTTGTTGAAATTTTTATGTAATATATTTTGTAATTAGGCCATGCCTTCACTTTTGGGTTAGAGACTTGAAGCTTGTTTTTATGCCGCCTATGCATTAAAATTTTATATTAAATAGCGGGTCCATGATCAATTATAGGTTCATGATCAATTATAGGTCCATGATCAATTATAGGTTCCGGCATCCTCACGTTGTAGACCTCATGATGAGGAGATATGAAGTGATCCAACATGTTCGTGCAAACATTTATGAATGAAGAATTATTGTAGAAGTGGACGGACATACAACAAGATGATAAACTCAGGATTAGACGTGAATAGACAATTTATTGAAAATAGTGACAATGTACCTAGATGATACACACGCCGAGCATTTTGTTTTAAACCTCTGAAGCATGAAAGATCTTTTGAGGAGCAGCAGACTTCATCATTGAAAGAGCTTCGATAATGAGATCACAGAGGTGATGAGGGTCTGGAATCACGTCTATATCAACTCCGATGTTGATTATGAGTTTGTCCACATAGCTTTGAATACTGATATTAAGTCCCTTGTTCAAATAAGAAAAAACAAACCATCAGAATTAATTAGTTTCATCAGTTAAGGTTCCCAACTAATGCACGGTGGATAAACTTATATATCTACTTTGTTTCACAAAATTTTTACGTGTTTTTCAAGGAAAATGACATTTCAATTATGTTATGTATAAGTACACTATATAAATAATTTTGCAATTAATAATTAGAAATAATATATTAGATAAAAAGAGATTTGGTTTTATTGAAAATGTGACAAGACATTCAATAACTTATAGGAGTTATTTTAACACGCTCTTCCAGATGATATATTCTCGAACTATATATCCATAGTGTGGGATAATCTATTTAATTAACCTAGCCTAACTGATGCACAAGAGATTAAAGTATAACTAGTTTTGATGACGATTTCAAGAATGTGTTTGTGTATAAGAGAGTCATGTACCTGTGGGACACCAAAGGTACTTGCAGCAATGTAAGATATCTGATGGCCGAAAAAGCTAATTTCTTCGGCTGGACCAACCACATTAGAGAATATCATCGTTGTGCTTCCAAAAATCTTAGTTACAAGAGTTTTGAGTGCCTGTTTTCCGTCCCCACACATCCATACATGTCGGTCAGATGTACGAAATACATGTATTATATTTGGAAATACATGTATTATACGATAAGTTTAATTTAACATCTTACCTTAAATCCAAAAACCTCCAATGTCAATTTGAGCAACACATGGGAAAAGAGAGGCTCGAGAGAATGTTTTTTACGATCCATCATAATTTTGGATTGTCGAACATATTCAAATACATCATCGTGTGACTTCATCTCCAACGGAATCAGAACATAACCTATTAAGTTCCCCCATTTACACTTTGAACCTTTTGCCATCATATTTGCCAAATCCTGATATAGACTTACGTGTTAGATTCTTACTTTTTAAACAAGACAAAAAAAAAAGCAAAAATTGTTTGGAGTATGTTATTTAGCACCTCAATATTTCTGTTTGGCCTTAGATTGAAAAAAACAACACCACGAAGACGTAGTTTATCTTCAAGATCTGTGAACAAATTCGAGACAAAATGTAAGAAATAAGAATATTGTTAAAAATATGATACTATTAAACAAGAGTAAATGATTTACCTTATCTTTGATTCAAAATCGAGAAAGACCAGCTTGTACCATCCCAAAAAGAACATCATTTAGCGTGAAAAGAGGAAAAAATGATGTAAAAAAAAAAAAGGAGGAAAACATAAGAACCTTATCTTTCAATAGAAAAAAGAAAAACTAGTTCAGCAAACGTACCATATTCATGGCGTTTTTCACTATTTTGACATCATCCAAACTAATGATTTGATGAATAAACTTATTACTGTGAAGTGTAGCTCCTGGTTTACCCATTATATGAGCTGAGGTGTCCCTCGCACAACAGATAAAAACCATAGACTTGATAACTTCAACACAAGTGTGAAACATAACTTTTACTATGAACCATAACCAAACAACCACAGCAAAACAAACGTTCTTTGCTTTACTTTTCTTCGGAGCCACAAAAGTAGGCAACGCTTCGGGATCACATGTTTTCCGAGTACAAGCGAGTAATAGGGACATAAGAGATATCCTATCGCCCAAAGAGTGATGGAACCTAGCCACAGCCACAGATTCGGCATTTGATGTTTTAAGTTTCAATAAATGAAACTCCCATAAAGGTTTGGACATATCCATTGGAGAAAGAGCCATCCTTGATGTATAATCCTCTAGAAATCCATCAGGATTCTCAATGTTGGGATCTATATCCGGAACAATTACATGTTCTTCTACTTTTACTTTTGTTGGAATCCATTTAGCTTTTCCTTTGTGCTCACCATAACCAGTCACCTACATGTATCATATGATGTTAGTAATACTACATCTGAATGAGAAGATCCCTAACGTAATATATTGTATATGAATTGATACACTCTTCTTAAATTTATTTTGAGTTGGAAGTCATGAAACTTAACTTATAAACAATAAAAACGTGTGTATGTGTGTGTACGTTAATTACCTACCAGTATGCTAGAGAAGCGTGGATGGTTGATCAATGTGTTTTTTAAGCCTTCAACAATGGTTGATGGATTGCTTTCGGTTTTGCATCCAATGGTTACAACGTTGAAGACATCGAGACCCGGCAAGCTAAACAACCGCGCAAATGGACTTACTGGCGCCTCTCCTTCCGTCACTTGCTTTTCTATTGCCATATCTCTTATTTTAGTTTCCGGTTTTATGTGCAAAGTCCATATGCAAATGATTTATTTATATACACACAGTTATATATGAGTAATTGACATTATTGTAGTTAATTAAATGAGGCTGTTGAGAAGCTACATGCTTCTTAACCTCACTAATATATGTATGATGGGTCCAATAAATGGTGACAGTTTTATTGTCAAGAATAGTCTAGTAAATTATTGAGATGGTGACATAGCTGTTAAATTACTAATGGTGTCAAGCTAAATGTTTCATTGCTCAATTCTCTGAAATTTCCTTCAATAAATATCATATTTTCTACATATCGCATATTTACAAGAAATTGTTTTAATAAACAATTTACAATTTCATAGGAGTTTTATGCACTTTCTATCTCTTGTAGTTGTAAATAGGTAGAATTTTTCTTGTACCAGAAATAAATATTTTTTTTTCTAATTTAGTTTCAAATGTAGGTATTGTTTTCTTTAATTATTATCAAGAGACTAAAACTATATATAAAAAATATTCTTCTAGGTTTAGATGCCTAATCTTTGTTGCTTAATTTAAAAATCTATCTATATTAACATTTTTAAAGTATATTTTGTGTTTATACCCTTCAAGTTTTACTTATTTAATTAGTTTTATTTACAACATTAACCTCTAACAATTTTCCTAAAATAACATTTCATAGAAACTCAATTAATGGAACTATTTAAATCGACCTAATTTTGTTACATTTATTGCCATAAAAAGCTTGAAAACATCTATACATTTCGAGTTTTCCAAAAACAACTTTACCCATTTATTTTAATCCCATAAAAAAACTACATACCAATTTTACTAGATCTTTGAAATTGTATAATCTCTGAAATTTTAATGATACAGCCGAATTTGAGTAACAAAAGTTTATAATCCCAATAATTATTATAACTTTAATAATATTCATAAAAACAAGAACCAATTTTTAGAAACCCAATATTCGCAAATATTTATCTTTAACAACAAAAAAATACATTTAATTCAATATATATAGGGATGTTAATTTGGGTAAACCCACCCCATTTAAACCCATCTCATTTAATCCCACCCCATTTAAGTATAAACCCATTTAAGCTAATATATATTTGAAACCCATTTAACTATACCCACTTAAATATACATGGCCCTATTTAACCTATTGAACCCATTTAACTATACTCTCTTTGAACACATGTTTTACTTGATATTGTATATGTTTGAAAAGGTATAATCTTTGATAAGATATGTTATGTTTGAAAAGGATACAAATCTGAAACATATGTTATATTTTTGAAACAAATGGAAAATGAGAATATTCTATGACAAAAGCTTCAAATAACAAATATTCTATAACAAAAGCTTCAAACTCTCACAAAATCACGATATTAATATTAAGACAAACTTGTCAAACTACATAGTATTCTCCAGTAGATAGGGATCAACTTAGCATCGCAGCAGTGTATCTCCCTCTTGTTCGCCGGATTCTACAACGAAACAAAATGCTTTAGCAATGAATCAAGCTTAAGACCAGATACTTACTTAATCCAAACAACACACTGTCGTACCATTCAAACAAACTCAAACTCCATGACAACATTAATCGTATCTATACACAAAACAACAAAACAACAAAACTCTCTTTGTTGAGACATTTACCTTCATAGTCTGAAAAGCCTCTTAACCAATTACGTGTACAAAGCAAAGCCTGAACCTTTTCTGGCAGCAGACGATTTCTGTAAGGAGTCAACACCCTTGCTCCAATGCTGAAAGCTGATTCTGAGGCTACAGTAGTAATGGGGATGCTGAGAACATCACGGGCCATCAAAGCTAAGTCCCCAAGTCGACCTTGGTTACTTTTCCAATAGCTCAAAATATCTAAATTGGGAAATGCTTTCCACTCTAGCCTCGGCTCAGCCAAATAGATATCTAACTGTGTCTTCGTCTTGTTCACACCAGATTCAATGCATCTTTCAAGCTCAAAGAGATCCTGGTTAAAAAAATTCACATCAAATTAGCAACATTATGATTCTAAATTTCTGTTAATGAAATTCTATGTATAAGAAAGTACTTACATTATCAAAATCATCTTCAAGTGGAGATTCGGTAAGCAGGTCATGTGGAGTGGCTGAAACACTTGAAGATCCCGTCTGATAATAACTGAAAACCATCTCCAAATTCTTCTTCAGTTCTGCAATTTTCCCTTCAGCACTAATAGCATCCACTTTCTTATAAGCTACTTCAAGCATCTCCACTTTTAGTCTTGGATCCAAAACAGCTGCAATAGCCAAAATCAAACTGTAATGCTCCCAATATTTGTTGAATTTACCTTTCATTTCCAGAGCCATTTGCTTCACAGCATCATCATCACAAACAGCATACTTTTGCAGCAATAACTCGATCCTCCATACTTGTGTGAAGTATACACTAGATGTAGGATACTTGCAACCTGAAAAGTGAGTGGTGATGACACTGAAGGGTTTTAACAAATGGGCTGGCATTCGGAATTTAAATATTTATCTCTAGCCCTAACTTTCTCATACTCGACATACCTAAATGGTTGATCATGATAGATTATAATTTCACTAATCATCTCACGGTCTACTTTCTGATCGTATGGAGGTTTATCTATCTTCTTAGGCTTCTTTGGACACTTTTGTAAATGGAGACTCAAGTGGTGTTTTCCATAGTTTCCACTTTGATTATTACTGATTACTAATTTTGTACTACAATGGATGCACCTAGCCCTTTCTTTACCATCTTTCTCTATCCCTATTGAAACAAAATCATCCCAAACAAGTGAAGTTTTACGTCTCTTACGTGGTGGAGCTTGAGTGCGCTGACTTTGAGCTTTACTTTCCTCTGTTGCTTGCTGTTCTGCATCTTCCTCATTCATTTCTATCATCTCATTCCTAGCATTGAGATATGCGATTGTTTCTAGAGAAACCAAATCCATCCTTCAATCAAAAGTAAAAAGCTTCAATTAATGAACACCATTAATGAACCACTAATCCATGACATGTAAGGGAAAGAAGAAGAACAAAGATCGCCACAGAGAGCGTTTTCATGTTACTTTTCAAATCTCTCATTCTCATTAGAATCAGACTAAAACATCAAAGCAATAGACTTTAAGAGATAAACTTCAAAACCCAGATGTAGAAAACTGACAACCACGAAGCTTGACTCGATCCGTAAGAGATAAACTTCAAAACCCAGACTCAATCAGTCTCAATTTTTTAAAAATCCTCATACCTAGATCCGTAATCTCGCGACAACCACGAAGCTTGACTCGAGTCAGATTCAAGCAACAAACCGAGATCATAACCAAAGCTTCATCCTCAAGCTAAAACACCTCTGATCACAGCGAAGAGCGAGCTTCGTCATGGAATCGAACCGATCGAACATACAAGGATCTCAGCTTTGGTGTCGAATTGGGGAAAATTTTGTTTAACCCTAAGACAAAACGGCAACGTTTTGTTATATGTAACAAAAATGGAAAAGCTTAATGGGTACCCGTATAATTATGTAAAAGCCCATTTACTAACTGGGTTTAGTTGGTAAACCCATTTTATGCCATTTAAATTATTTTTGATATATGGGTTTATATGGGTAAATTTTTTTACACATACCCATATATTAAATGGGGATTTTACACCCAAATTAACATCTTTAAATATATATATCTTAGAAACTGAATATCAATGTTCTTAACAACTCAAATAGGAAAATACAAAAATCTCTCTTTTATTGGTATGGATCGTAAAAGAGACGAAACAAATAAGCGATGAAGACAAACCGATTACCGGGTTCGATGTTTTTTTTTTTTATTTTTTTTTTTATTTTTTTTTAACCCTTTCCCTATTTTGTTAATGTTTTGATAGAATAATAAAAACATATACTAATGGGCCTAACGATAACCTAATAGGCTTCATCATTTGTTATGTGTATATGCTATTTCTTTACAAGTCCTTAAACATTATTCAAAACAACCAAATCAGACTTAAGTTTTTTTTTTTTTTAATATATAAAACAGCTATTTTTAAACATTTGAAGTTCAAATAACTGTAGAAAAAAATAAACATGTAAACACATGAACACAACAGTTAAGTGATTTTATATGATTCAGTGTTTTCTTTTGATTAGAATAAGTTTAAAGTTTGGTTTCTATTTGTCATTCAATTGTACTACACTATGATCTCTATTTGTATAATTGGCCAGACTTAACACACAATATACTTTTTTCATCTTAAAATAATCTACGGTACACCAAATTTTTACTTTTATTTTTCAATATATATAGATTCACGATATATATAACGAGCATAAAAGTAACAGAAATCTATTGATAACAATAAAATTAAAGTAATAGAATTCTATATTAAACTATTAAAATGTCAAAAAAAATTACAACATTCACCATCAATTAAATTAAAATTTAGTTATAAATAGAATATAGGCACGCGGTGTACCGCGGGTTAAAATCTAGTGTCGTATTAAAAACCAAAACCCCAACTTTCCATTTTTTTTGTTTTGAATGAATGAACAAATTTTTTTGCATTTTCTATGCAACTTTATAAATGGAGTACCAACGTGGTAGTATGAATTTGATGTATAAATTATTATTTTGTTATTCTGGAAATATTTACAAGATTATTCATAGGAGTTTTTAATGCATTTTCTATCTCTTGTAAAGTAGTAGTAGATTCATAAGATATATTTCTTGTAACAAAAACTTAAGAGATCGTTATCACAAAGAAAAAAGAAATATGGAAACAAGACATATTCTGGAAATCTAAATTTTTTAAGTGTTAAAGTTTAAAACATCAAAAAATTGTTTACTTGCTTTATTTGAAATACAATTTATAAAAATACCCCGCTAGCGCGGATTGTAACCTAGTTTTATTAAATGCAAAACTTGAAAACTAAAATCTATCTATTAATGAATTTCTAAATCTGTAGCATCTTTCAACAGTCATAGATTGTCTCCAATTATTTGCATTTTCTCTGTCTTGTTCTTGCGTCTTCTCTATCAATTAACTTCATTCATATTGATAAAACTAAGATTAAAAAAAAAGTTTTCTTCTAGTATACATGGCTAATTTTTGTGACTAATTTAAAAATAGATGTCGTTTGAAAAATCGAAATCACATTTTTCCGTTCTTTTGCTTTTGAATGAATGAATGAACAATTATTTTTTGCGTTTTCTATCTAACTATATAAATGGAGTACAACGTGGTAGTATGAATTTGATGTATAGATATTATTTTCTTGCTATTCTGGAAATATTTACAAAATTATTCATGAGATATACTATTTTTGGTAACAAAAATTTAAGAGAGATCGTTATCATAAAAATAGGACAGAAGTATAATACTCCACGTGAAAGAATAGGACACGGTTCGAAGCTGCGTTAGTCTGTGTGTCGAGAATCCACGCATTTTCTGTTTACATGGCAAGAAATAGCATAAGGGCCCTATACGTCAATGTTTGGTAGGTTGTAGTTGGTAGGTGAAAGACGCAAATGAGTGCGAGTGGCATACATTTTGACGATACACTAAAACTGTTAATTTTGTGTGACCCCAAGGCTTTCTATGTTCACACTGCAGTTAACTTCCCATGAACTACTTATTCCTACGTATATATCACGCATCCAATACTATCTTGATCCATATTTTTATTAACCAGACTCCATGGAAACCACATTATGTGATGCAGAAAATATCATATCCATCTGTTTGCACATAGTATTTAAAAACACATGTGAAAAGTACTACTAGTTACAATTTGATTATTACTCTCTCTATATCACAATATTAGATTAAGACCCGTGGTACACCGCGGGACAAAATTATTTATAACTAAAATTTTTAAATTATAAGTTGTATTTGTTGGTTAAATGTTATAATTATATAATAATTGTTAAATAAACCATATAATACTGCAATGTAATTCATTTTTTACATAATATTTATTTAATCATTTTAATTAGATATGTCTATTCTCTGATATCGACAGTGTTAACAAAATAATAAATGATATTTTACCCCTGTAACACCGAATTAATGATATTTTTTTAATTTATATAAATATCGATAAAACTCGTCTCGCTGTATAACCCTGTCCCGAGATATTTTAACTCACACTATATCATCTTAATTTTTAATATTTATTGTGTATCTACGGTTTAATATTTATCATATTTAACTTTTTAAAAGTTTTAAATATTTTTCATATTTAAACTTTTAAACATCTTTAAAACAAATAACCGGAATAAAACAAATAAAAAATTTTAAAGTTTAAATGCCTGATAAATCAAGCTTTCTACTCATTTGTATTCGGAATTATTTTGGTCTCTTTTATAGTATGACTCCGCACCATTGCCCATTTTTTTTGACGATGTGGGATATTGTACCCGTATTTTTTTATTCATCTATTGAGTAATATATGTCCGTTTTAAAAATTTTGAATTACATCATATGCAAGAAAAAATCACAATTTTTATTAACTAAATGTATTATAGAATAATTCAAGATAATTTAAATATAAATTCAAATAAAAAATGAAAGTGAATCATATATTTATGTTTGAATGTGGTAGAAAGATTTCCTTATTTTTTAAAATCTTACATATAATTAATTTTGAAGTTTTGGTAACTAATATTAAAGTCAATGCATTAAATATAAAAATTTTCCAAAAAGTATTTTTGAGCAAAAACTGCTGCAAAAATACTAGTATAGATATGATATTTTAGTATTTTTACATGAATTAAGAAAAACATTAAATGTTTAACAATAAGTGTATTATTTATTTATAATAACATATTTTATAACTATTAATCAATAGTATTTCATCAAAATTTTAAATTCTTATTTAATGATTTTTGAAATTTACAATTTCTTAGCATTAATTGATAAAAATATACAGAAAATCATTCTTTGTGATACAAGAAAAAATACTAGAAAATCATTCTTTATGATACAGAGGGAGTATTTTGTTAAACATTTACGTTCTGGTTCTCTTATCTACGTTCTTGTTCTTCTCTTCTCTTTCAATCTGAATCATAAAAATAGAATCTTTATGATGGTTTTTGGCTTTTGACTGAGAAAGAGTTTGGATTTGGTGTTAAGATTTGGCATTTATGACTTTATCTGCATTTCTGATTCCCAACAGTGATGAAGGTGAAGTGACATCTTATTCACCTTCATCTTTACTCAATGCGTTCTTCTTCTTCTCTCTGTATTTGATGGCTATTGGACAAAGTGGACACAAGCCTTGTGTTCAGGCTTTTAATGCGGACCAGTTTGATGAGAAAGATTCTCAAGAGAAGTATGACAGAAGCTCCTTTTTTAACTGGTGGTACCTTAGTATGTGTTCAGGAATCTGCTTGGCGATTCTAGTGGTTGTGTACATACATGAAGAGTTCAGCTGGGCATTTGGGTTTGGTATCCCGTGTGTGTTCATGGTGATCTCTCTTTTTTTTTCGTGTTAGGGAGAAGCTGTTATAGTGGGCGAATCAAAAGGAGTTGCCAAAGGTTGTTTCTGAGAAGGATTGCTCGCACCAACCAGACTCGAGAAAGCATATTCTAATGGGCGAATCCAGTGGTCTATCTGCCCTTAGCAAAGCTCAGTTAACTCCTCCCATTGAAGCCCATCACTCTCACAACTCATCTGAGGTGGAACCAGACTCCTCAGATACATTGTCATCTTCAGCTGCTGACGAGAGTGGCGAAGAAGATTTTGAGAAGTTTCAAAAAGTGTTGTCTAAGCGACAACGCAAGGTCCTTCGAGGCAAGAGCCTCAAATCTGCACACTAAGTATGTGTAAGATCCTTTTTTGTTGGAATGTCTGCGGCTTTAATATATATAGTCATCGTAACGGCTTTAAAAAATGGATTAGAGGAAAGCAATCCCTTTTTGGAGGTCTAATAGAGACACATGTTAATCAGGTGAAGATGAAGAAGTTTTTGAATGATCTTCTACCTGGTTGGTCTTTCTCGGATAACTATAGTATTTCAGAGTTAGGAAAAATTTGGATTTTGTGGCACCCGAGTGTTAAGGTGGTGGTTGTGGCAAAGTCCTTGCAAATGGTTACTTGTGAAGTTCTCCTTCCAGAGGCTAAAGAGTGGATAGTAATCTCAATCATCTATGCTGCAAATGAGGAAGGACTGAGAAAAGATCTTTGGGCAGAAATGGTGAGTTTGGCTGAATCCCAGTTGGTTCTTGACAAAGCTTGGATTGCAATGGGAGATTTTAATCAGACTCTTAACCCTCAAGAGCATTCTAACCCAAACTCACTGAACGCAGATAGGAAAATTCGAGATTTCAGAGAGTGCTTGTTGAATGCTGATCTCTAAGACCTAACCTTTAGAGGTAACTCGTTTACTTGGTGGAACTAATCGTCCTCTAGACCAATTGCGAAGAAGCTTGATAGAATACTGGTTAACTCTTACTGGCATTCGACGTTCCCAAATTCCTTTGCCACCTTTGGTGAACCGGATTTCTCAGATCATGCATCGTGTGGAGTCACCCTTGACGCAGGCACATTAAAAGAAAGAAGACCATTCAGGTTCTTCAACTTCCTACTACAAAACCCGGAGTTCGTCCCGATGGTGGCTCAACAATGGTTCTCTTGTAATGTCACTGGTTCTGCGATGCTAAGAGTCTCCCTAAAATTGAAGAAGCTCAAGAGTGTTATTAGGTCCTTTAATAAAAAGAACTACTCTGACCTGGAAAAAAGAGTCTCAGAAGCGCATGTTTCCCTCTTGTCATGTCAAAGCCAGACTCTCGCAAATCCGACTACCACTAATGCAAACCGAGAGCTTGAAGCAGAAAGAAAATGGCTTTTGTTGTCAAAAGCGGAGGAAGCTTTTTTAAGGCAGAGAACCAGCATAAATTGGATCAAAGAGGGTGATAGGAACTCTGCCTATTTCCACAGAATGGCAGCGATGAGAAAAGCTCAAAACCATATCCACTACCTGTTTGATATAAATGGTAGAAAGGTGGAAACTCAGAAAGAAATCAGGGAACTATGTGTTGGCTATTTCTCGGACCTGCTAGGAGGCGAAAATGAACAAATAGGTCTAATCCAATCCGATATTGACCTCCTAATGCCTTTTAGATGATCCCATGCTCAGAAACAGTCTTTGGAAAAGACTTTCTCTAAGGAGGAGATTAAAGAGGCATTCTTCTCTCTGCCAAGAAATAAAACGAGTGGTCCAGATGGTTATTCTTTGGTGTTTTTCACGGTGTGCTGGTCTGTTATTGGTGCAGAGGTCACTGAGGCAATCTTTGAATTCTTCAATTCGGGGAAGCTCCTGAAGCAGTGGAACTCCACTGCTCTTATCTTGATCCCTAAGATCACTAATGCTTCAAGACCTTCAGACTTTAGGCCTATCTCATGCTTGAATACCATGTACAAAGTCATCTCAAAGCTCTTAGCCTCAAGACTCCAAAACCTCCTCCCGGAAGTCATCTCTCCATACCAATCAGCTTTTATACCAGGAAGGTTACTAGCGGAGAACGTCTTACTGGCAACAGAGGTGATTCAAGGTTATAATAGAAAGCATATAAGCTCAAGAGGGATGCTAAAAGTGGATATTCGGAAAGCGTTTGACTCAATTAGCTGGTCATTCATTCTCTCGGCTTTGCAATCAATTGGTGTCCCGACTAGGTTTGTTGGATGGATCTCTGAATGCATTACCACTCCAACATTCTCTGTCTGTTTAAATGGGAACTCATCTGGCTTCTTCAAAAGTTCCAAGGGTCTCAGACAAGGTGATCCACTGTCTCCCTGTTTATTTGATCTTGCAATGGAAGTTCTGTCAAGATTGCTTCAATCCAGATTTGATCAAGGTTATATCAGTTATCATCCAAAAACATTAGGCGTAGAGCTCTCTCACTTGATGTTTGCTGATGATGTGATGATTTTCTTCGATAGAATAGAAGCCTCGCTGCATGGTATTAATGAAGCTCTTGATGATTTTGCTTCCTGGTCTGGTCTTGCTATGAACCGTGACAAAACACAGCTCTTTCATGCTGGTCTCACTGTCGCTCAATCCACTACGATCGAAAGACATGGTTTCCTGGTAGCTTCACTCCCTATCCAGTATCTAGGGTTACCTCTAATGCATAGGAAACTCAAAAACTCTGAATATGAGCCACTGTTGAACCAAATTGCAGGTAAATTCAGAGGTTGGGCGGTTAAAACTCTATCTTTTGCAGGAAGGGCTCAACTTATAGCTTTAGTCATCTCGGGGGTGGTTAACTTATGGATTTCTACCTTCATCCTTCCAAAAACTTGCATCAAGAAAATTGAATCGCTTTGTTCTCGATTCCTCTGGTCGGGAAGCATTGAAGGTAGTAAGGGGGCAAAAGTGGCATGGTCTACGGTGTGTTTACCAAAAACCGAAGGTGGTTTGGGATTAAGAAGATACTCAGTATGGAACACCACTCTATGTTTACGGTTTGTTTGGCTTCTTTTTGCGGATACGGGCTCTCTTTGGGCGCAATGGCATAACCACTATAATATTGGCAATCGAGTTTTCTGGGACATAAAAGCTTCCCCCTCAGACTCTTGGACATGGAAAGCTATTCTCCGGTTGAGACCACTGGCAGAACAATTCATCAAAGTAACGGTATGCAATGGTAATCTGGCTAGTTTCTGGTTTGATTCATGGACTCCCTTGGGACCACTTATTCAAGCGCTAGGATCTACTGGGCCGTCCCAGCTCCGTCTCCCAAGAAACGTTAAGGTAAATAAGGCTTTCAATGAAGATGGCTGGTTGCTACCGTCTCCAAGATCTGACCCTGCTCTAGCGCTTCATATTCACCTTACTACTACACCACTTCCTTCTACCACTGCAAGTAATGACGAGTTTCATTGGGTCGTTGACGATGTCAAGTGTAAGGGCTTCTCATCCTCTCGGACATGGAATGCTCTACGACCACGGATGGAGGAAACTGATTGGTCTGACTTGGTGTGGTTCAAGGGGTCTGTTCCAAGGCAAGCTTTCCACTGGGTTTCTCACCTAAACAGACTGCCAACCAAAAAACGCTTATTCTCATGGGGAATATCTCCCACGCAAACCTGCACTCTTTGTGATTCAGACATCGAAACAAGAGATCACTTGTTCCTGTCCTGCAACTATACCGCAACCATCTGGAGACTTGTTCTCTCAAGACTAGACCCAACCAGAAGACTTCGCATCTCTTGGTCTGAGCTCCTTTCTTGGATTCGAGCCTCATCTCAGTCAGCACCGTCTCTGCTCAGAAATCTCGTCGCTCATGCCACTATCTACAATATATGGAGGCAGCGTAACAACAAGTCCCATAATCTCCTCTTGCTCACACCAGCTAACACTTTCAAACTTTGGACAGGGAGATTCGAAATATAATCTTAGCAAGAAGTCAAAGAAAGCGGTTCCGTAATCTGCTATTGCTATGGTTACCATGATTCACTCTCAGTGATTTTCATTCTCTATTTCCTTGTTTTTCTTCTTTTTGCCAAGGTCACAGATATTCCAGGTGTTTTTCTTTGTAAAAACCAATATTTTCATTTATAATGATATTTACAGTTAAGCAAAAAAAAAAAAAAAAAGCTGTTATAGGTACAGTAAAAAAAGACATGGAAAGGAGGAAACCAACCCTTTTATAAGGATAGTTAGACCATCTACATCCCAATAACGTTCATCTATTGCTCAAAATAATATATTTTAATTATTTGTTTCTAATATTATTATAAATTTAAATAATAAATTTGCAAAAAAAGAAGTTAACTTATTACAAATTGACACATGTATGAAAACCGATTCTCACGGTGCTTTGGAATTGACACATGTATGAGAACAGATTGAGTTCTTTGGAATTGTGCAAAGTTGAGTTGGAGGCAAATCCATCTCAAGGATCTCTAAAGAAGCTGAGGTATGTTTCATTATATTCGTTAGGCTATGGTTAGAAAACCTTTTTTTATAATTATGAATTTATGAGGTTATAATCCATTATGATAATGGCATTATCTTGTGACAGGTTTCTCAACAAAGCCTTGCTTGTCCCCAATGATTCTGGTGAAGTAGAAAGCGCATGCAAGTCTAGAGATGTGGAAGACGCTACAGCTCTTATTAGGCTTATTACCTAATTTTGTAAATTTCACGTAAAACATGTGATGTTGTATTTTTTTTTTCAAAAACATGATTTTGTAATTTTTTTCGCCAAAAACATGATTTTGTATTTTTTTTTTCCGCTATTTTTCGTCAGAATGGTAATTTTGTAATTTTTCTAGTCAAAACGTGATTTTGTAATTTTTCTTAAATAAAAAATCACCTATAAATTCTATAAATGTAAATTTTTTTCGCCAAAAACACTATCCCGTTATTTTCCATTATTTTATGCCAAAAATGTGATTTTGAATTTTTCCTTAACAAAATAACCTGTAAATTCTTGTAAACGTAATTTTGTAATTTTTTCACCAAAAACATTATTCTGTCATTTGTTTGCCATTCTAAACCAAAATGTAATTTTGTAATTTTTCTGTCAAGTAAATGATTTTTGTAATTTTCTCGTAAAAACATGATCATGTATTTTTTCTCGTCATTTCCTGCTAAAAAGGTGATTTTATAATTTTCCAATCAAAAACGTTATTTTGTAATATTCTTGCGAGGATATGATTTTGTAATTTATCCATTTTGATACCTCTGGGCGTGGGAAGCTTATTGAGCAGCTTACTCATCTCTCTGATCGACTGGAGGAGATGCTGGAAATAGCTGGTTCATCAGTAATCTGAACAAAGGCTACAAAGCCCATCTCGGTTACTTCTATTGGTTACTTGCGGTTCTTAGTGCCGTTTGGTTCCTTACGTTCTGGTTCATATATATCCAGGTCATATATCTATTGCCAGGTGGATCAAGTGTAGTTTCTAAATTTATTGTAGTGCTGTGACATATTCTCTTAGAATTATCTATCTTCTATACTATTAAAGCAGGAGTTCTTATGTACCAACTTTTGGACCATAATTTTGTTTTGGTAATTTTTAAATAAAATGGTTAGTAATCAATAATTATTAACTAGGTAACAACTCACACATAATATGGTATAAAATAATTATTAAATATTTTTACTGTAATTTTTATCTACAAAATCTATTATATTTATCGGTAACTGAAAAATCTAAAATTTGATTGTGTAGTATATATCTATAAAAAAAATTGTATAATAATTATAATTTAACCCGTGAGAATTATTGTAATATGAATCTTATATTATTATATCATATAAACAAAGAGTTATTAAATTCATTTTAAAGATTTTATAAAAATATAATTAAAGGATATAATTAAGTTAGAAATAAAATATAAGAATTTAATTTTGAGAAAAATACAATAGTAAATAAATGTAAATATTATTAAAAGCTGATGACAAATAAAAGAAATAGTGTTCAGAGTTCTGTAATGCTGACACCTCAGTTTTTGCCAAAATGTTCTTCTATTAATATATAGGGGATACATTAGTATATCATGGATTTAAAATTCTCTAACCATTCAAATTATGTGGGATCATGCGCGGGTCATTTAGTACCCATCCGATTTTCTCATCATACATTAACAATTGATTCTCAAAATTAAATTAAATCTTGGCCACTGATTTTTCAATGGTTTTAATTTAAACCATATATTTTGATATCATTAACTGCAAATTTAAAACAATCTTTTGAGATAATCTTGTCTAAACCTTAATGATTAGAATATTTAATTAAGGAAAACATATACGTCAGAATTAAATAAGAAAAACGTTTAAATACATAATAAATCAAACCTAAATTTCTGATTCTTCGTAAACATTTAAAAAATAACGAAAAACAAGAAAAGAAAATTACAATTTGTATTTGTGCGTATTTCTCCTCACAGTTTTAGGAACATATAAGTAAATCCAGTTTAATTTTGAAAACTATTAATTAATTACAATTTAAAATAAAAATAAAATTACTTTAAATGGTATTTTAAAATAGTAAAGTATTCATTATAGTATTAATAATAGAATGTTAATTAATATATAAGATATGTGAAATTAATAAAAATCAATTAAAATTTTATTTTAATGGATATGTAAAATATATTTAGTATCAACTCAATATATCTAAAATAAATTAGGGGCATTCTCAAAAATGCCTCTTTTTCCATACCCCTTTTTAAAAATACCCCTTCATGTTGACCATTTTTAAAACTACCCCTCTTTATATACAAAATGACAAAATTACCCTTTTTTTAGTGACAGGAAGAATGTACAGTCATTAAAATCGAAAATATTTTCCCGCCGAAAATAAAAAAAATTCCCGCCAAAATCAAAATTTTTCCCGTCAAAATTTATGTTTTTCCCGCCAAAAAAATTTTTCCCACCAAAATCAGAAAATTTTCCCGCCAAAAATATTGAAATTTATACCTTATAAAAACATTGTAAACACTTTTAAAAACCTTTTAAAAACCTTGTAAACGCTTTTAAAAACTTTGTAAATGCTTTTAAAAACCTTGTAAGCGCTTTTAAAAATATTGTAAACGCTTTTAAAAATCTTGTAAATGCTTTTAAAAAGCTTTTATAAGCGTTTACAAGATGTTTAAAAACCTTTTAAAACTCTTTTAAAAACCTTATCAAAACATTGTAAAAGCGTTTACAAGGTGTTTAAAAACCTTTTAAAAATCTTTTTAAAAACCATTTGAAAACCTTTTAAAAACCTTTTGAAAACCTTTTAAAAACCTTTTAAAATTTTTTTTTAAAAACCATTTGAAAACCTTTTAAAAACCTTTTGAAAACCTTTTAAAAACCTTGTAAACGCTTTTACGGGTAGAGACGAGATACAAAATTTTAAAAAGAACAGTTATGGGACATACAAAATTTTACGGGTAGAGACGAGATAAAACTGGATGGGACAGGACAAGACGGGATAGGACGAGATGTCTTTGCCTTTTAAAATATTTACGTGTAGGTTATATAATTGCAATAGTCCAAACTACAACCTAATTAAAATCAGTTATTTGGATTTAACACCTATAAGCATACCACTATCACTTAAAAATTGCAAAAAGATAATTGTATATATGTTTCCGTACAAAAAATTAGCGATTATGTCTAAACAACGTATTTATCTGAATATGTTTTAACATTTATCATATAAGTAAACCAAATATACCACTGAACACTATTAAAAATTTCGAAATTATAAAAAACACATGAACCAAAATATTTTATACACACAAAATATATATAAATTAATTATAATATGTGTCATTCCGTGCTTTAGCACGAGGTATCACCTAGTTATCCTTTAAAGACTTTCGGAACCACATGTAATTATGTATATAGTTCATAGTTGTATACCAAAAAAAGAACCGCGTAAATAATAAGAAAGCTCATTTTGTTTACTTCACTTTCCACAATGCGCCAAGTGACGTGAAAGAGAATGTGGCATAAATCTAAAGAAAAGGTGACAGAGAGTTAAGAATGCGTTGAGTTCGGGTCAGGGGCTGTAAAGTACATCACTGCAAAACCCACTAAACCCTTGGTCCAGCAGGAAATCAAAGGAAGCACAATTTACCTTATACATCAAACAAAGCGTATTACGGTTTCAAACACCAATGCTTCTTCAGTCTCTAACGGTAAGTGGTAACGCTCAACATTTACACCATGCATCGCTCTGTACAGTCAAACCACTGAATACAGCTTATACTACGCTCCAAGTAAAGAATAGTTTTGTCGTTCTTGGATCCCCCATCTAATGTAGGTGACGATACTTGTCAGAAATCAGACAATCATTGTAATCAATAGCTTTTGCTATTTATAGACAATATGATGTAATAAGGAAGATAAGAATGAAGTTATCCTTTTGAGCATCTCTTCTCTGTATTTGCTAGGGTTTTAGCTCTTGCTTTCACGGGCGCGCTAAGTCCGACAAAAGTAGCCAGCGTGGCATGGCGGACAGCGATATCTGCGGTGTTTGGGACTTGTGTGTGGGTGCCGTTCGTGTCAAGCTACGTTTTAGCTTCGGTTTTGGGAGGCAACAGTGGTATAATGTTGAGTTATAAGTATTGTTGTGGATAGGCAATGTTTGAGCGGATGAAGGCGGAAAAAGAGGAAGGAAGAGGAGGAGAGAGGACGAGTAGTGAGCAGGAGCTAAGGCGGATACTGGAGAAGCTGAGCGAGATGCAGAGCAAGACACATACTCGTCTTGGTTATATATATTGATGCTCATGTATCTAACATGGTATTTTGTTTATCTTGGCCAGAGACTTGGCGCCGATTGTTGATCCATATACTTTTGCTGTCTGAAACCCTAACTTTTTTTGTTGTTGTTGTTTGTCTTTGTTTCTGACGTACTTGTCACGGTAACATGTAATATATTTTGTAATTAGGTCATGCCCTCACTTCTCGGTTAGAGAGACTTGGAGAGGTTGTTTTTATGCCGCCTATGCATTAAAATTTCACATTAAGTAACGGCTCCATTAACAATTATAGGCTCACGTTGAGGAGATATAAAGTGATCCAACACGTTCGTGCAAACACTAGAAGTGCACCCACATACAACAAGATGATTAACTCAGGATGAGACGTGAATAGACAATTTATTGAAAATAGTGACAATGTACCTAGATGATACGCACGCCGAGCATTTTGTTTTAAACCTCTGAAGCATGAAAGATATTTTGAGGAGCAGCAGACTTCATCATTGAAAGAGCTTCGATAATGAGATCACAGAGGTGATGAGGGTCTGGAATCACGTCTACATCAACTCCGATGTTGATTATGAGTTTATCCACATAACTTTGAGTACCGATAATGAGTCCCTTGTTCAAAAAAGAAGAAGAAAATTATCTACTTTGCTAATTTACGGTGGATAAACTTATATACTGTATCTACTTTGCTTTACACAAATTATCATTTTTTCATGTTTTCAAGAAAAATTATATATACTTCAATTATGTTACTTATATAAGTACACTATTAAAAATAAAATTTCTAATTAATAATTTGAAAATATATTCAGATTAAAAGAAATATGGTTTTTAAAACTGTATTGAAAATGTGACAAGACATTCAAACGGCAACTATTTGTAAAACAAAAAGAACATAAATAGTACTAAATCATCTTTGTCCTTGATACTGTATGAGTTATTCTAACACGGTCCTCGAGATGATTCTCGAACTATCTATAATGTGGGATAAAACCTTTGTAGCCTAACTGATGCACAATAAATTAAAGTAATGTTAATTTTTATGATGATTTCAAGAATGTGCATGTTTGTGTGTAAGAGAGTCATGTACCTGTGGAATACCAAAGGTACTTGCAGCAATGTAAGATATCTGATGGCCGAAAAAGCTAATTTCTTCGGCTGGACCAACCACATTAGAGAATATCATCGTTGTGCTTCCAAAAATCTTAGTTACAAGAGTTCTGAGTGCCTGTTTTCAGTCCCCACATATCCATACATGTCGGTCAGATGTACGAAATACATGTATTATATTTGGAACGACATATATTAAGGTAAGTTTAATTTAACATCTTACCTTAAATCCAAAAACTTCCATTGTGAATTTGAGTAACCCATGGGAAAATAGAGGCTCGAGGGAATGTTTTTTACGATTCATCATAGTTTTGGATTGACGAACATATTCAAATACATCATCGTATGACTTCATCTCCAAGGGAATCAGAACATAACCTATTGAGTTCCCCCATCTACACTTTGAACCTTTTGCCATCATATTTGCCAAATCCTGATATAGACTTACGTGTTAGATTCTTACTATTTAAGCAAGACAATAAAAGAAGAAAAAATCGTTTGGAGTATGTTATTATTATTATTTTTTTGTTAAATTGGAGTATGTTATTTAGCACCTCAATATTTCTGTTTGGCCTTAGATTGAAAAAAACAACCCCATGAAGACGTAGTTTGTCTTCAAGATCTGTTACCAAATTCGAGACAAAATGTAAGAATATTGTTAAAAATATGATACTATTAACAAGAGTAAATGATTTACCATATCTTTGATTCAAATATCGAGAAAGACCAGCTTGTACCATCCCGAAAAGAACATCATTTACCGTCTAATAGAAAAGAGAAAAAAAAAGATGTAAAAAAAATTAAAAAGGGGGAAAACATAAAAACCTCATTTTCAATATAAAAAAAAATAAAGAAAAACTAATTAATCAAACGTACCACATTCATGGCGTTCTTCACCATTTTGACATCATCCAAACTAATGATTTGATGAATAAACTTATTATTGCGAAGTGTAGCTCCAGGTTTACCCATTATATGAGCTGAGGTGTCCTTCGCACAACAAATAAAAACCATAGACTTGATAACTTCAACACAAGTGTGAAACATAACTCTTACTATGAACCATAACCAAGTAACCACAACAAAACAAACGTTCTTTGCTTTGCTTTTCTTCGGAGCCACAAAAGTAGGCAACGCCTCGGGATCACATGTTTTCCGAGTACAAGCGAGTAATAGAGACATAAGAGACATCCCATCACCCAAAGAGTGATGGAACCTAGCCACAGCCACAGATTCGGCATGTGATGTTTTAAGTTTCAATAAATGAAACTCCCATAAAGGTTTGGACATATCCATTGGAGAAACAGCCATCCTTGATGTATAATCCTCTAGAAATTCATCAGGATTCTCAATGTTGGGATCTATATCCGGAACAATTACGTGTTCTTCTACTGTTACTTTTGTTGGAATCCATTTAGCTTTTCCTTTGTGCTCACCATGACCAGTCACCTACATGTATCATATGATGTTAGTAATACTACATCTGAATGAGAGGAACCCTAACGTAATATATTGTATATGGATTGATACACTCATCTTATATTTATTTTCAGTTGGAAGTCATGAAACATAACATATAAACAATAAAAACGTGTACGTTAATTACCGACCAGTATGCTAGAGAAGCGTGGATGGTTGATCAATGTGTTTTTTAAGCCTTCCACAATGGTTGATGGATTGCCTTCGATTTTGCATCCAATGGTTACAATATTGAAGACATCGAGACCCGGCAAGCTAAACAACCGTGCAAATGGACTTACTGGCGCCTCTCCTTCCGTCACTTGCCTTTCTATTGCCATATCTCTTAATTGACGACTTCCGGTTTTATTGTATTGCTCTACAATGTACAGATGCAAATGGTTTATCTATATACATACAGCTATTAATATATGAGTCATTGACATTATTGTAGTTAGATGAGGTTGTTGAGAAGCTACATGCTTCTTTACCTCACTGGGTTCAAGAAATGACTAGTAAATTATTGAGATGGTGACGTAGCTATTTAATTATTAATGGTTCCTTGCTCAATTCTCTGAAATTTCCTTAGATAAAGTATCATATTTTCTACATATCGCATAGCTATTAAATTATTAATGGTGTCAAGCTAAATGTTTCCTTCAATATATATCATATTTTCTATTTATCGCATAATAACTTTTTATCTCTTGTAGGGGTTGTAAGTAGGTAGATTCATGAGATCGTTACAAGAAAAAAATATATATTAAAATAAAATAAAAAACTTGATATAAGACAGAAGTACTCCACAAGAAAAACTATCTAATCATTTCGGAATTGTCGTAACACTTCTATTTATATGGCAAGAAATAGCATAATAGGCATATATATACGTTAATATTTGCGGTATTTGGTAGCTGGTTAGTGAAGGAACTCTTTTATTTTATTTTGTCGACTTCTGAATTTTATCCTCGAAATATTATACTTTCAGTTTTTTTTTTTTTTTTTTAATTCAAAACATACCATAATTGTTTTTTTAGAAAAAAAATATTTTTCAAATTACCATAATCATAAGAAGTTGACTTTTAAAGATGGTAATTTTTTTTTAAAGATTTAGGATATAGATTTTAAGGAATAAAGTTTAGTATTTGGGATTTAAAGTTTAACATTAAATATTTTATAGTATTTTTGGAAAATAAAAATTAAAAATAGTTTATTTTCTTTGGAAAAAACACGTCTTTTAATAATATTTAGAAAACCTGTCTTTTATATATATGTATATACTAGAAAGTAGCCACGCGATGCGTGGTTTATGTTTGTATTATTAAGTTAATATATAAAATAAAGTAGTTATCCAATTATATGTGAAACGTACACATGTATTAGTTAATATATATCTTACAAAATAATATACATAATAATACGGTTCAACTATAATTTTATAATTTATATATGTTATATAGTGTTTCATAGAAAGGTGATGAAAAAGAGTAAAGTTAAAGTACATATTACTAAATATTTTTGATTACAATGTATTGTTGAAATTATTTAAACAATATGTTATTAACTTACTATAGTAATAAAACCATTACTTATAGCAAAGCCAATTAAACATGTTATTCTCTTTCTTTAAAGAGTTAAGATAAAGTATATTTTTTAAATATTTTTCTTTTTTTCATTTCTTTTTTTTAGAAAATTAAAAACTGATACGTAGTCTAGAAAGGGTGATAAAAAACCATTACTTAATTATTTTGATAGATAATTTTATGTCGTTCTATATATTAATTTTAGAGAATTTGTTAAAAATGCCCATTTTGATATACCTCTTTTCAAAAGTACCCTCTTTTTTGGCCATTTTTATTTTTGCCCTTTTTTAATTTTTAATGACCATTTTACCCTTAGATGAAAATGATTTTATTCAATAAAAAGAAAAACAAAATTTTCCCGCCAAAAAATTTCTGACATATTTTCCCGCCAAAAATTTTTCGAAAAAATTTTCCCGCCAAAAATTTTTTTGACAAAAAAATTTTGATAAAAAAATTCGACAAAAAAAATTTCCCGCCAAAATTTTTCCCGCCAAAAAAAATTTACAAGGTGTTTATAAGGCTTTTATATGGTCTACCTTATAAAAGCCTTATAAACACCTTGTAAAGGCTTATACAAGATTTTTTAAAGAGTTTTAAAAGGTTTTTTAAACAACTTGTAAACGCTTTTACAAGATTTTTAAAAGGTTTTTAAAAGGTTTTAAAAGGTCTTTAAAAGGTTTTCAAATGGTTTTTAAAAAGATTTTTAAAAGGTTTTTAAACACCTTGTAAACGCTTTTACAATGTTTTTAAAAACCTTGTAAAAGTTTTTATAAGATTTTTAAAAGGGTTTTAAACACCTTGTAAATGCTTTAAAAAAATTTTTAAAAGCGTTTACAAGGTGTTTAAAAACTTTTTAAAAGCATTTACAAGGTTTTTAAAAGCGTTTACAATGTGTTTAAAAACCTTTTAAAAACCTTGTAAACGCTTTTAAAAGTTTTTTAAAAGCGTTTACAATATTTTTAAAAGGTAAAAATTTCAATATTTTTGGCGGGAAAATTTTTCGATTTTGGCGGGAATTTTTTTTTTTGGCGGGAAAAAAAATTTTGGCGGGAAAATATTTTCGGTTTTGATGACTGTACATTCTTGCTGTCACTCAAAAAGGGTAATTTGGTCATTTTGTATATAAAGAGGGGTAGTTTTAAAAATGGTCAACATGAAGGGGTATTTTTAAAAAGAGGTATGGAAAAAGAGGTATTTTTGAGAATGCCCCTTAATTTTATTGTCATCATCTAAAAGTAATAGTTAACATAAAATAATTTTATATATGATAAGTCAATTTTAAAATAGTTTATTAAAACGTTATCACAAAACAAATATCTTATACTATAAGTTTAACTAGTTTTTATAAAAATTCTTGAAAAAAAAAAGTGTGTCAAATTTAAATTATTTTTATTTTCTATATATTGTCTCTATTTCTAATCACTTAAAAAAGATATAGTATAATTAACAATAAATTAAGATATGAAATTGTAACACCCGCAAACCATTTTCTGGGAATTTTAGTGAGGGTGTCGATCGACACCACAGGGGGAGTGTCGATCGACACCAGTTGTGGCCGGTTTGGTCGGTTCAATTTTAATTGTCCGGTTTGCGTGGTTGGTTTAGGGAATCCCTAAAATCGAGTTTTTAGAGGTAGAAAACGAGCTAGGGTCGTGTTATTTTTGGGGGATTCGCCGTTTTTGAGAGAAAAACAAAGAGAGAGTGTTCTTGAGCTTTTGGGAAGAGATTGAGAGATTCCTTGCTGTTCTTGGGAGATCTAAGGCTGGGAAGGAGCTAGAAGCTTGCTAGGAGTGAGGGAATTCGTTCTTGTTGGTCAAAATCTTCTTGAAAGAGATGAGTGCATGACCATGGCTTATCTAAGCTAAGATCTCTAGATTCTATGTGATTTGGTGCTTATGTGGTTGTTTCTTTGAGTTCTCTATGATATTTCGTTGCTGTCTGGGCTGGGTTTGGCTTCTGGGAGTGCAAGGAGCGGATTGGAGAAGATTGGAGGCGAGATTCGGAGTTTCTGATCGAGGGAAATCGCTGCTCGGCATCGGTGTCGGTCGACACAAGTTGGGGTGTCGGTCGACACCAACTAGGGTTTTTCGGGATGTGTCGGGCAGGGTGTCGGTCGACACCAGATAATCAGTGTCGATCGACACCCCTCTTTCAGTTACGATGGATGTTGCATGCTATGTATATTGCCTGATTTGTTTTATTGATTGTTGTTTGTGGCATGTAGAGATCTTATTGCTTGTGTGTATAGCCCAGTAGATGGGAGGATTGCCTCACTAAGTATTTGTGATAATACTTACGCATCTCAATTGTTGTTTGTGGTGTGCAGGTAAAGGCAAAGTGTGATCGTGGAATCCAGGCAATGATGAGGAGGATGTTCTAGGGACTTGATTGGGTGTTGTCTGGCATTGTTAGGCTGCTAGAGTTGAGTCATTAGAAACATTGTTAGGTTGCTGGTTTCATGTTTTCTGATGATTGATTATTGGATATTGCTTATGCTATGGTATTGGTTATATTATTGGTTTATTATTGGTTATTGGTATTGAGTATTCCGCTGTTGTTTGTGCATGTGGTTAGGTGGCTAGTGGGTATGGGACCACTAGCTGTAGTTTATTATTATTAATATTATAATTTATTATTTTTTTAAAAAAAAGGTCGGTCGTTTTAGAAATTATTGTTTTCTGTTATATCATAGGGTGATAAAGTAATTAAATTATGATACCATTATGTTTTTTTAGTACATATATATGTTTTAAAAACAATCAAACTGTAACTTATAATTACTATTAAATACAAATTTAAGTTGTGTCTCTAATACAATTTATATAATGATTTAATATAATGTGAGTTTTTTATATATGATTATTGAATATAATTTTAAGCTGATCTTTTGCTGACAAAAAAAAAATATTGAATATAATGTGAGTTTTTATATAATGTGAGTTTTTTTTAATTAGTCTATCATATAGTAATAGGACAATTAGTTACAGCAAAGTTAATTAAATTTGGTATGTTCGTTAAATAATTAAGATAAATTAATTTATTTATAGTTTGGTTTTTTTAGAAAAAAAGAAACTGATATGTATTCTAAGAAAAAATGGTAAGACCTTACTTAATTACTTTGATAGATAAATATATTGTCCTATATATTAATTTTATTTTCATATCTAAGAGTAATAGTTAACAAAAAATAATTTTATAGAATGATAAGTCAATTTTAAAATAATTTATTAAAAGGATATCACAAAACAAATATCTTATACTCTAAGTCTAACTAAATTTTTATTAAAATTCATGAAAATATAAGTGTGTCAAATTTAATGTAAATATTTCTTTCTTGTATAAATTGTCTCTATTTTTAATCATTTAAAAATAAATAGTACAATTAACTATAAATTATTTTTTGAAACTATTGTTTCTGTTATTTCATGGGGGAGATAAAACAACTATGTTATGATACCATTTTTTTTAATACACATGTTTTAAAGACAATCAAATTGTAACTTATAGGATACTATTAAATACAAAGTTGAGTTGTGTCTTTAATACATTACTAGGTAACAACCCGCACATAGTGCGGTATAAAATAATTATTTAATGTTTTTAATGTAATTTTTATTTCCAAAATCTATTATATTTATGGGTAATTGAAATAATTAAAATTCAATTGAGTAGTATATATCTATAAAAATATTTGTATAATAATTAAAATTTAACCCGTGAGAGTTATTATAATATCAATCTTATATTATTATATCATATGAATAAAGGGTTCTTTAAATTCATTTTAAAGATTTTATGAAAATATAATTAAAAGATACAATAAAGTTAGAAAGATAAAATAAAAATTTAATTTTTGGTGTTAATTGTATTTTTGGAAAAATACGATGGTAAATAAATGTAAATATTTTCAAAAGTTGATGACAAATAAAGGAAAGAGTGTCCTGAGCTCTGTAATGCTGACACCTCAGCTTTTTTGTCAAAATGTTACTCTATTAATATATAGGGGATATATGATAATCGAATACATATATTAGAAAATCTTATATATTTTTAAATTAGTCTATCATAAATTAATTTGGTTTCAGTTTTTACTTTAAAAGTATGAAACCATTTTCTATTTTTTTAGTTTGAATTTATTTCTATTTTTTAGTTGGGTTGATAAGTATTTTTATAAGGTTCTATGTTGTATGATTTCATTATGAAATATATTAGATGTTAAAACTTAAAAACGGAAAAAAATATATTTTCTTACAATATTGGAAAAAATCAAAAAGCAAACTATACAACAAATTTTCTTTTGTAACAAACTATACACCATACACAAATAAAATAAAATTAAATAAAAAAATAGAATATTAAATTTAAAATTAATGAAAATGACATGTGTCACAAAAGTAGAATGTCAAATGTCACATTGTTAGGCAAAGTTAGAAAAAACCTTCTCTTATTATATAACATATAATAGTTTTATGTAGCTCACATGTGAAGTGTACTATCAATCGTTGGTGACAGACAGAGCCGTGCCCACCCAATGAGAAAAGAAACACTCGCCTACAATAAGTTCTTTCTTTCCATATCAAATGTCCATTAATAAGTAATAACTCAGTATCTTTGTCTAAAAAAATTAAATAGTAACTCAGTATCTTCTTATGAGAAAGGTAGGCACTTTTCAATGCTGGGGAGAATTAACCCTGTTACCTGTTATTTCCATAGTCAATACATTACCAGTCAAACTAGAAGAGAATTTTGAGAAATAGGGCCGAAAATTTTGTAATTAAAACTGGGCCGCAAGCGCACCGGCTCTGTATATAAGAGGTTGATCTTGAAATAGTTACAAGATTATTGTACCCCAAACATTACCGATCTAAACCAGCAGGGAAACTGGTTAACTAAACCAGGAATTCGGCCATGAGGTGGATTCTGCCTTCGAATAAAGGTCCAATAGCGTCAAAAAGCCCAGCTCATAAACAAGGAGTCAACCTCCCAGTTCGCCCGGCGGCTGACCTAACAAGAAACAAGAAACTTTCCAAATCACGGTCAAACTGATTAGGAAAATATATATATTTTGTAATCTAAGACAAAATATAAATAGAGGGATACTCCCTCATTGTAAAACATCCGGCAATTAATACAAAAACCATAAATTCATCTTTGTTCTTGAGCAAACCTTAGCTTGTTCTTCCAAAGATTTCAATTCCTTTTGTTTGTTAACTTTGATCCGATTTTTTAGAGAGAAATTGTTATTGAATTTGTTTTCTCCTTCAAACAAATTCATTGTGTAAAACTCAGTTTCTACAATTATTCATAGGAATTCCATGCATTTTTTTATCTCTTGTAAGTAAACTCACGAGATACATTTCTTCTACAAAAGTTTGAGGGAAATCGGATCGCCTTAAACAAATAGAAGACATCCCAAGTTAATACTCCACGTGAAAGGATAGAACACAGTGCGTGCGTCGAGAAACTTAACTATTCACACTAGTAGTAGTGGCTGAGGTATAACAAAAATTTGTTGGGGTCAAAATTATATAGATAAAAAACTGCGATTCTCAACAAGTGGTGAGGCCTTTTGGGAAGGAGCCCAATAAGAAATCCGTGCGGGCTTTGCCACCTGGGCCCAAAGCGGACAATATCATACTAATAAGGGAGTTGGCTTGGGCTTGAAAAGCCCAACAATTGGTATCAGAGCCTAGGTCGACAAGTGGACCTAGGGAAGTGGGTGTGGGCTCTGTGTGGGAGGATCTCTTAAAAAAATATGACATGATTAAGGGTGCCTCAAGAATACTTCAAGAATAAGGGGGTACCAGAGCTTAGGTACCTGGGTTTCGCTGAAGGGGAGGCCAAAGTATCGTGGTACATAGTTTGAGGGGAGGTTTGTTGGGATACAAACAATGTCCCACATCTGAAGATTAGAAAATAAGTTTCTAATATATAAGCCAGGACCAACTCCAATTAGTATGAGGCCTTTTGGGAAGGAGCCCAATAAGAAATACGTGCGGGCTTTGCCACCTGGGCCCAAAGCGGACAATATCATACTAATAGGAGAGTTGGCTTGGGCTTGAAAAGCCCAACAATTGGTATCAGAGCCTAGGTCGACAAGTGGACCTAGGGAAGTGGGTGTGGGCTCTGTGTGGGAGGATCTCTTAAAAAGATGACATGATTAAGGGTGCCTCAAGAATACTTCAGGAATAAGGGGTACCAGAGCCTAGGTACCTGGGTTTCGCTGAAGGGGAGGCCAAAGTATCGTGGTACATAGTTTGAGGGGAGGTTTGTTGGGATACAAACAATGTCCCACATCTGAAGATTAGAAAATAAGTTTCTAGTATATAAGCCAAGACCAACTCCAATTAGTATGAGGCCTTTTGGGAAGGAGCCCAATAAGAAATCGTGCGGGCTTTGCCACCTGGGCCCAAAGCGGACAATATCATACTAATAAGGGAGTTGGCTTGGGCTTGAAAAGCCCAACAATTGGTATCGAGCCTAGGTCGACAAGTGGACCTAGGGAAGTGGGTGTGGGCTCTGTGTGGGAGGATCTCTTAAAAAAGATGACATGATTAAGGGTGCCTCAAGAATACTTCAGGAATAAGGGGTACCAGAGCCTAGGTACCTGGGTTTCGCTGAAGGGAGGCCAAAGTATCGTGGTACATAGTTTGAGGGAGGTTTGTTGGGATACAAACAATGTCCCACATCTGAAGATTAGAAAATAAGTTTCTAGTATATAAGCCAAGACCAACTCCAATTAGTATGAGGCCTTTTGGGAAGGAGCCCAATAAGAAATCTGTGCGGGCTTTGCCACCTGGGCCCAAAGCGGACAATATCATACTAATAAGAGAGTTGGCTTGGGCTTGAAAAGCCCAACAACTGGTATCAGAGCCTAGGTCGACAAGTGGACCTAGGGAAGTGGGTGTGGGCTCTGTGTGGGAGGATCTCTTAAAAAAGATGACATGATTAAGGGTGCCTCAAGAATACTTCAGGAATAAGGGGGTACCAGAGCCTAGGTACCTGGGTTTCGCTGAAGGGGAGGCCAAAGTATCGTGGTACATAGTTTGAGGGGAGGTTTGTTGGGATACAAACAATGTCCCACATCTGAAGATTAGAAAATAAGTTTCTAGTATATAAGCCAAGACCAACTCCAATTAGTATGAGGCCTTTTGGGAAGGAGCCCAATAAGAAATCCGTGCGGGCTTTGCCACCTGGGCCCAAAGCGGACAATATCATACTAATAAGGGAGTTGGCTTGGGCTTGAAAAGCCCAACAATTGGTATCAGAGCCTAGGTCGACAAGTGGACCTAGGGAAGTGGGTGTGGGCTCTGTGTGGGAGGATCTCTTAAAAAAGATGACATGATTAAGGGTGCCTCAAGAATACTTCAGGAATAAGGGGGTACCAGAGCCTAGGTACCTGGGTTTCGGTGAAGGGGAGACCAAAGTATCGTGGTACATAGTTTGAGGGGAGGTTTGTTGGGATACAAACAATGTCCCACATCTGAAGATTAGAAAATAAGTTTCTAGTATATAAGCCAAGACCAACTCAATTAGTATGAGGCCTTTTGGGAAGGAGCCCAATAAGAAATCCGTGCGGGCTTTGCCACCTGGGCCCAAAGCGGACAATATCATACTAATAAGGGAGTTGGCTTGGGCTTGAAAAGCCCAACAATTGGTATCGAGCCTAGGTCGACAAGTGGACCTAGGGAAGTGGGTGTGGGCTCTGTGTGGGAGGATCTCTTAAAAAAGATGACATGATTAAGGGTGCCTCAAGAATACTTCAGGAATAAGGGGTATCGAGCCTAGGTACCTGGGTTTCGCTGAAGGGGAGGCCAAAGTATCGTGGTACATAGTTTGAGGGGAGGTTTGTTGGGATACAAACAATGTCCCACATCTGAAGATTAGAAAATAAGTTTCTAGTATATAAGCCAAGACCAACTCCAATTAGTATGAGGCCTTTTGGGAAGGAGCTCAATAAGAAATCCGTGCGGGCTTTGCCACCTGGGCCCAAAGCGGACAATATCATACTAATAGAGGAGTTGGCTTGGGCTTGGAAAGCCCAACAAAAACACTCTTTTAATATGTTTCTTTTCTTATAATAATTGTAGGGAAAAAACCCGAAAAATAGAGGTTCACACTGAAGCTTCCAGCACCCTCTAACACCTCATACTTGTTCTCACCATTCTCTCAAACCAAATTTGATTTTCTGAAATTTTAGGGTTCTAGGATTCTAAAACTCGAAATCGATTTGGGGGACGAAGAAGAGGGCAACAGTGTCTTTAGTTGTCTCTAATTAACCACATGGAGTTATATTTTAATCCTGGTTAATATTTTCGTCATTAGAGTTAACAGTCGTTATGTCGTAAGTATGAATCTACCGTTATTAATAAAATGATGGTTTTTAAAGACAATGAAAATTAAATCAGGTATTTTTTGGGAAATTTAATAACTAGAGGAATTAAACGGCAAAAAAAAAATTAGATGACGTATTTTTCGGGTTTTTTCCCAATAATTGTAAGTCCAAATTTTAAAAGGTTTAAATGGCATGATTTATTGTATTATGGATTTGGGTTCAATTTAACAGAATCAAATATATTTTTAGCTAAAAAATGTAAGTTTTGGATCTTCATTTCAAGTAAAACATGGGTCAATCAATATATATACAAAATTTAATGGGGTCGTAAGCGGTGAGTATTAAATTTTGTTGGGGTCAGTTGACCACTCCCTCCATTACTCTTGTCTCTGCCCTTGCTATTCACGCATTTCTATTTTTTTTTTGACGATATTCACGCATTTCTATTTATGTGGCAAGAAATAGCATACTAATGTTTAGTTGGTAGTTGGTAGTTGAAGCGTATTTTTTTTAGTAATAACACTGTAAAAAGATACTTGGAGAAATACAGCCTTTTATATAAAGTTTTCATAGTTCCCAAAACAAAGCTATGGACATTAAGTCTACCAAAGAGATCTCGGCAAAGAGTGGTAGGAGTATTCATTTTGACGGTACACTATAACTGTTAACTTATGTGTGATGCCAAAGGCTTTTCAGTCTTTTCATAATCACACAATACTACCTTATATATAGTTAACACTTCCCATTAACAACTACCTCACACATCCAATACTATCTCAATCCATGTTAACCATACAGACTCCATGGAAGCATGCAAAATCTCTCCGTACGGTGATTTGATCACCAGCCGAATTCTCGTCTCCAAGATGATGATTCAACTATTCTCGTTTATAGTTTTTAATTATTTGTTGAGATGAACTGTAGTAAAGAATGCATGCAAATTAAAAAATGAGCAAACAACACAGGTACCGGCTCCGGTTAAATAAAAAGAGTAAACAACACGTGTACCAGCTCCGGTTATTTATAAAGTTCTTCTTGTGATTCAATCTAGTCGTCCGGTTAATTAAACCGGCTCCTTTTCGGCGGCATCGACTGCTTTCTTCTACAGTAGGCGCCAAAACGTGTTACATATATATACGCAATTCATTAAAAAACTCCATTGTTGATTAGATAGATCTGAGAATGTTTATGAGTATGATGAGTATGACTGTTTCAATTTTCCGACGAAGACTTGTCCAGATTCGATCTTCCAAACAAAACAAAGAAACCATATCTCTCGTTTGTTGTCTATTTCCGTCGGAGACAGAGAAAAAAAAATGACGACTTTTGGAGAAGCTACTATTCTTACAGAAGAATACGTCACCGGCGCCGTTGACCACCGTGGAATCGCCGCCAGAAGATCTAATACCGGTAGATGGAGAGCTGCCTGGTTCATCATCGGTAAGCCGGATGACATCGGGAGCTTCTCCTCTCTCTGTTTACAAACACTACTTCTGAAATTTACGGGGAACACTTTTTTTTGTAACCGTAGGTGTGGAGGTGGCGGAGAGGTTTGCTTACTTTGGAATCGCATCAAACCTAATTAGCTATTTGACTGGACCACTTGGTCAATCCACGGCGGTGGCCGCCGTTAATGTCAACGCTTGGTCTGGAGTCGCTACTCTTCTTCCTCTTCTTGGAGCTTTCGTCGCTGACGCTTTTCTCGGTCGGTATCGAACTATCATCGTCTCTTCTCTCATCTACGTTCTGGTTCGTCTCATTCTCTTTCGATCTGATTGATAAAAATCGAATCTTTATGATGGGTTTTTTGGCTTTTGACTGAGAAAAGAGTTTGAATTTGACTGCGCACAGGGTTTGGCATTTTTGACTTTATCTGCGTTTCTGATTCCCAACAGTGATGAAGGTGAAGTGACATCTTTTTCACCTTCATCTTTACTCAATGCGCTCTTCTTCTTCTCTCTGTATTTGGTGGCTATTGGGCAGAGTGGACACAAGCCTTGTGTTCAGGCTTTTGGTGCTGACCAGTTTGATGAGAAAGACTCTCAAGAGAAATCTGACAGAAGCTCCTTCTTTAACTGGTGGTACCTTAGTATGTCTGCAGGGATTGGCCTGGCGATTCTAGTGGTTGTGTACATCCAGGAATACTTTAGTTGGGCGCTTGGATTTGGAATCCCATGTGTGTTCATGGTGATCTCTCTTGGTCTTTTCGTTTTAGGGAAAAGAAGTTATAGGTACAGTAAAAGAAGACAAGAAGAAGAAACCAACCCTTTTACCAGGATAGGTAGAGTCTTCTTTGTAGCATTCAAGAACCAAAGCTTGAGTCCCTCAGAATTGTGCAAAGTTGAGTCGGAGGCAAATCCATCTCAAGATTCTCCAGAGGAGTCGAGGTAAGTTTGACATATACTAATCATAGGTGTTACGGTTCGGAGAGCCTTGTTGCATACTTGCATGATTATGAAGTTAATCCACTTTCTTGTGACAGTTTTCTCAACAAAGCATTGCTTATTCCCAATGATGGAGATCTGACATGCAAGTCTAGAGATGTAGGAGACGCCACAGCTCTTATTAGACTTATTCCAGTATGGCTTGCAACTCTCGCCTACGCCATACCATGTGCGCAGTACTTGACTTTCTTCACAAAGCAAGGTGTCACTATGGAAAGAACAATATTTCCTGGTGTGAAGATCCCACCTGCTTCTCTTCAGGTTCTTATTGGCATATCAATTGTCATCTTTGTCCCCATCTACGACCGTGTTTTGGTCCCAATCGCCAGGTTGATAACTAAAGACCCTTGTGGCCTTACAATGCTCAGAAGAATTGGAGTTGGAATGGTACTGTCGGCTCTCACTATGGTTATTGCAGCTCTGGTTGAGTCAAAGCGGCTCGAGACTGCTAAAGAACACGGGCTTATAGACCAACCGAGAGCTACTGTTCCAATGTCGATATGGTGGTTAATCCCCCAGTATCTGTTGCTGGGATTGGCCGACGTTCACACTTTAGTGGGAATGCAAGAGTTCTTCTACAGCCAAGTCCCCACTGAGCTGAGAAGCATCGGTCTTGCGCTTTACTTAAGTGTGTTGGGCGTGGGAAGCTTATTGAGCAGCTTACTCATCTCTCTGATCGACTTAGCCACTGGAGGAGATGCTGGAAACAGCTGGTTCAACAGCAATCTGAACAGAGCCCATCTCGATTACTTCTATTGGTTACTTGCGGTTCTTAGTGCCGTTGGGTTCATTATGCTCTGGTTCATTTCCAGGTCGTATATCTACCGCCAGGTGGATCAACTGTAGTTTCTAAAATAAGATTAAAAAATATGTATACAAAGTATTGTTGTCTAGTGGTGTTGGTTAATTATTTTGACGCTCATGTCTCTAACATGGCATTTTGTTTATCTCGGCCAGAGACTTGGCGCTGCTTGTTGATCCATACTTTTGCTTTCTCAAACCCTAACTTTTTGTTGTTGTTGTTGTTTTTCTTGACGTACTCTTCACGGTAGCATGGTTTTGTGTTCTATTGTTGATATTTATATGTAATATATTTTGTAACTAGGTCATGCCTTCACTTTTGAGTTAGAGGTTGTTTCTATGCCGTCTATGTATCAAAATTTAATATTAAAAATAGCGGGTCCATGATTAATTATATGTTTCGGCGTCGTCACGTTTGAGACCTGAGGAAATATACATTGATTCAACACACGTTGGTACAAACATTTATGGATAAATTATTGTAGAAGTGCTCTAGATCAATAATAGTCTAGTGTTTATAAACATGAGATGTAAATAGACTACCACAAGGACTCTCTCTCCTCTCGCTGTGCGATGAAGATAGATATTTCTAAAACATTAGACTCTGTCCAATGGGGTTTCTTGTTGAACACTCTAGAGGCATTGCATTTTCCAGATCAGTTTATTCACTGGATTAGACTCTGCATTACAACAGCTACATTCTCGGTTCAAGTAAATGGTGAATTGGCAGGTTTTTTCAACAGTTCTCGTGGATTGCGGCAAGGTTGTGCCCTCTCCCCATACCTGTTCGTTATCTATATGAACGTCTTATCCCATCTGATTGATAAAGCTGCAGTAAGTGAGCGTATTGGCTATCATCCTAAGTGCAAGAACATAGGTCTCACCCATCTTTGTTTTGTTGATGACTTGATGGTTTTTGTGGATGGTCAACAACGGTCGATAAAGGGGATAATTGAGATCTTTCAGGAGTTTGCAAGACAATCGGGGCTGCGAATCAGTATGGAAAAATCCACCCTCTACCTAGCTGGAATGACTAACCAACAATGTGATCAGATCTCTGCAAGTTTTCCATTTGCCACTGGTAACTTACCTGTTCGATATTTAGGCCTTCCGCTTCTTACTAAACAAATGACTGCAACAGAATATGCCCCACTCATGGATAAAATTCGAAAGAAAATCAGTTCATGGACTGCTCGCTCACTCTCCTATGCTGGTCGGCTTACTCTCATTTCCTCTGTTCTTATGAGTGTAACAAACTTTTGGTTATCTGCTTATCGACTACCAGCAGGGTGTCTCTGTGAAATTGAGAAATTATGTGCAGCTTTCTTGTGGTCAGGACCGGATCTCAATCCCAAGAAGGCAAAGATAGCTTGAATTGATATTTGTAAACCGAAGCAAGAGGGAGGTTTGGGTCTAAAATCCCTGTCGATGCTAATAAGGTCAGTTGTTTAAAGTTAATCTGGAGGATTCTTTCCAAACAAGACACTCTCTGGGTGAAATGGATTTGGACATACCTCAATACCGAAGGAATCCTTCTGGTTGGTTAATGCTAGCTCTACGGTTGGATCCTGGATGTGGAAGAAACTTCTTAAATACCGGGAAATGGCAAAAACTCTGTTTAAGGTGGAGGTTAATAATGGAGCTTCAACATCCTTCTGGTATGATGTATGGTCGCCACTGGGATGTTTATTTGATATATTGGGCTTCAGAGGGTTCATAGACTTGGGGATAATGCAAGAGGCCACAGTTCAGGAGGCCATGAGCACACATAGACCTCGACACCATCGGCTTGCTGTCTTAAATGACATCGAAAACTCCCTTCAGTCTCTTCGTCGCCGTCCCATGCGACAACAAACTGCTGCAGATATCCCGTTATGGCGATCTCAAGGTGATCGGTTCTCCAAGGCCTTCTCCTCTAGACACACTTGGCATAATGTTCGCAGATCACAAGCCAGAGTCGACTGGTATAGAGGAGTTTGGTACTCATATTCAACCCCCAAGTATTCATTTATACTCTGGCTTGCGATTCACAACCGACTAGATACTGGTGATCGTATCAAACAATGGTCCTCGGGGCAACAGACAACATGTGTCCTCTGTTCAGGTGCAGAAGAGACAAAAGATCACCTATTTTTCTCTTGTTCTTACTCTGCGGCAATTTGGAAAGACCTCACACAATCTCTGCTATTGACTCTCTACTCACCGGATTGGAACTCTTTGCTCCCATTGCTTACCTCCTCAGCTCTATCACCTCTGCCACGATTCATCCTCAAGTATGTTTTCCAAGCAACTGTTTATCATCTGTGGCGTGAGCGGAACGCTAGGCGACATGGCGAGGCCCTTCCCCGCAAGCTCGACTTATCAAGCTCCTTGACAAAGTCGTTCGTAATCTTCTCAGCTCACTATCCGACCATCGCTATGATGAAGGCCTGCAATTCTGGTTCTCCACAAGAGCTTACGCTCGTTCTTCCACTCCTACCTAAGTTATGACCAATTATAGGACTTTACAATCTTCTTTGGACATTATTTTCAAAAGATGGAGCATTCATTGTAAAAACGTTTTTTGGTTGAATACAATTTTGTATTCATTCAAAAAAAAGAGATATAAATAGACACTCTAATAACACGCTCAAATATTGAATAATTGATTATGTTGTAAATGGGTTTCTTTGATAGATGATATGCACGCTGATCAGCATTTCGTTTAAACCTCTGAAGCATGAAAGATCTTTTGTGGAGCAGCAGACTTCATCTTGCGGAGAGCTTCGATGATGAGATCACAGAGGTGATGAGGGTCTGGAATCACGTCTACATCAACCGCGATGTTGATTATAAGTTTGTCCACATAGCTTTGAATAGAGATAACGAGTCCCTTGTTCCCAAAAAAGAAGAAGAAAAAAAAAATAGAGACATCATAATTAGATTTCAACAAATAAGGTTCCCAACTAATTGGCTGTACGGTGGAGGAACTCGTACATTTAGTTTCTTACGCAAAAAAATTATCATTCTAAAATGTTTTACATAAACTAAGAAAAATTCTAGTATAATTTTTTTATTACGTTCTATACATATATTTTTCTAACTAATAATATGATATATTTTTCTAATTAAAAACTGCTCTAGTAATACGAAAAGACACTCTTTGTGACAAAAATAAAGTGTCCAAACGACAATAAATTGTATTTAACGAAAGAAATATATAGTAGTGTATCAGTGTTGATTCATCTCTGTCTTTGATATGCTATATTCAACACATTCCTCGAGATGATTCTCCATCTTTGAATCATGGTTATCAAATCTCTTTAAAATGTGGGATAATCTAACATTAGTAGCCTTTATGATGGTTTCAAGAATCTATGTGTGTAAGAGAGTACCTGTGGAATACCAAAGGTATTTGCAGCAATGTAAGATATTTGATGGCCGAAAAAACTAATTTCTTCGGTTGGACCAACCACATTAGAGAATGTCATTATTGTGCTTTCAAAAGTTCTCTTAATAAGAGTTTTGAGTGCCTGTTTTCCACCCCACACACATATATTATATTGATTGGAACACAGGCACTCAAAATATTATTATATTCAGAAATTTTGACTTAACATCTTACCTTATTAAGAGAAGTTTTGAGGTTCGAAAGAATGTTTTTTACGATTCATCATAATTTTGGATTGTCGAACATATTCAAATACATCATCGTTTAACTTCATCTCCAAGGGAATCAGAACATGACCTACTAAGTTCCCCCATCTACACTTTGAACCTTTTGCCATCATATTTGCCAATTCCTGCATATATATTGACTTAACTATGTGTTAGGTTCTTACAATTTTAAACCAGATAAAAAAAAAGCAAAGATGGTTTGGCGTATGTTATTTAGCACCTCGATATTTTTACTTGGCCTTAGATTGAAGAAAACAACACCATGAATGCCTAACTTTTCTAGAATTTTTCTTGAGTTTGAATATGTTTCAGGATCTGTTTACAAGTTCGAGACAAAATGTAAGAATAATATTATGAATATTATTTAATGACATTAAATCAGAGTAAATGATTTACCAATTTTTTGATTCAAATATTGAGAAAGACCAGCTTGTACCATCCCAAGAAGAACATCATTTACCGTCTATAAGAAAAAAAAAAGGATGTAAACAAAAAGAGAAATATACATAAAAATCTATCTTTCAATAGAAAAAAAAAACTAGTAAAGAAAACGTACCATATTCATGGCGTTTTTCACCATTTTGACATCATCCAAACTAATTATTCGATGAATAGACTTATTAGCCCTAAGTGTAGCCCCTGGTTTACCCATTACATGAGCTGAGATGTCCCTCACACTACAAATAAAAACCATGGACTTGATAACTTCAACACAAGTGTGGAACATAACTCTAACTATGAACCATAACCAAGCAACCAAAGCAAAACAAACGTTCTTCGCCTTGCTTTTCTTCGGAGCCACAAAAGTAGGCAATGCCTCCGGATCACATGTTTTCCGAGTACAAGCGAGTAAAAGAGACATAAGAGACATCCCATCGCCCAAAGAGTGATGGAACCTAGCCACGGCCACAGACTTGGCATGTGATGTTTTAAGTTTCAATAAATGAAACTCCCATAAAGGTTTAGACATATCCATCGGAGAAAGAGCCATATTAGATGTATAATCCTCTAGAAATTGATCAGGATTCTCAATGTTGGGATCTATATCCGGAACAATTACATGTTCTTCTACATTTACTTTCGTTGGAATCCATTTAGCTTTTCCTTTGTGAGCCTCACCATGACCATCCACCTACATGTATCACATGATGTTAGGAGGAACCCAAACGTAATATACGGTATATGGAATTACACACTCATCTTATATTTTTTTTGAGTTGGAATTCATGAAACTTAAAATATAAACAATAAAAACGTGTTTTTGTGTGTGTACGTTAATAACCGACCAGTATGCTAGAGAAGCGTGGATGGTTGATCAGTGTGTTCTTTAAGCCTTCAACAACGGTTGATGCATTGCCTTCGGTTTTGCATCCAATGGTTATAACGTTCAAGACATCGAGACCTGGCAAGCTGAACAACCGCGCAAATGGACTTACTGGCTCCTCTCCTTCCGTCACTTGCCTTTCTATTGCCATATCTCTTATTTTGGCTTCCGGTTTTATTGTATTATTCTACAATATGTACATATGCAAATGGTTTATTTATAGACACACAACTATTAATGTATATGATTCATTGACGTTATTGTAGTAATTAAATGAGGTTGTTGAGAAGCTACATGCTTCTTAATCTCACTATATATGTATGATGGGTCCAAGAAATGGTGATCAATTGTATTGTCAAGAATAGTCTAGTATATTATTGAGATGGCGATAGCTAGCTGTTAAATTATTAATGGTGTCAAGCTAATGTTTCCTTGCTCGATTCTCTAAAGATCAATAAGTATTATTTTCTACATATCGCATATTTACAATATTTTTTATTAATTTGAATTTTATAGAGATAGTTATAAATATATATATATATATATATATATGATTTTTATGGTACATGCTTATATTATTTCCGGTTTTATGGTATCTAAATTAGTATTTTTGTAACATTTTTTGCTCAAAAATATGTTTTGGGAAATATTTACCATGGAATACCATTAAATGCTTATATTCATATCCAAACAGTTAATTTTATTTATAACCAAACACAATAAAAATATTTTAAATATCCATATATAATGTTTTACAATTAATATAGATATTTAGAAGATTTATTCTAGATTAAAAAAAAAATTATTCTTCTATCATCTCTTTTTTATTTTAAATTTCAAATGAGTATCAATTATAAATCTGAACAGAACTGATCCCTGGCCTGGATCAACATGACAACTTTTCCAACCAGATAGCCACCATGTGGTCAATTCATAAACTTTTTTTTGTACCGTAAAAAGATTTCCAAATTTTTTTTTTTGTGATTCTAACAACTATAATTTGTATAATTTTATTAAATTTGAGTAGAATTTTAATAGAATTGAAAATGGATAAATTCTTCTAACTTTTCTCTACCGTAGAAAAATAGTTATAAATATAATAAAAGAGTAGATTAGTCCCAAACCATAAATAAGAAGACCCACTTCTCTCCCCCATCCTCATCTTTTCGTGGCGAAAGCTGCTCGTAGCAATTTTATTAAAAATTCAACAGAAACAAACACTACAATAGTTTATTAGTTGTACCAATTTTATTAAATGCAAAACTTGAAAACTAAAATCTATCTATTAATGAATTTCTAAATCTGTAGCATCTTTCAACATATACTCAGTCATAGATTGTCTCCAATTATTTGCATTTTCTCTGTCTTGCTCTTGCGTCTTCTCTATCAATTTCATTCATATTGACAAAACTAAGATTAAAAAAAAAAAAATTCTTCTAGTATACATGGCTAATTTTTGTGACTAATTTAAAAGTAGATGTCGTTTGAAAAATCATAATCACATTTTTCCGTTCTTTTTTTTAATGAATAAATGAACAATAATTTTTTTGCGTTTTCTATCTAACTATATAAATAGAGTACAACGTGGTAGTATGAATTTGATGTATATATTTTATGTTCTTGCTATTCTGGAAATATTTACAAAATTATTCATGAGATATACTATTTTTGGTAACAAAAATTTAAGAGAGATCGTTATCATAAAAATAGGACAGAAGTTAATACTCCACGTGAAAGAATATGACACGGCTAAAATGTGCGTTAGTGTGTGTCGACTGTTGAGAGTCCACGCATTTTCTGTTTACGTGGCAAGAAATAGCATAAGGGGCCTGCCTATACGTCAATGATGAGTAGGTTGTAGTTGGTAAGTGAAAGACGCAAATGAATGGGTATTTCATATTGATGGATATACACTAAAAGCATAAGCAGTGGTGACAAACTCTCACAGTTTCTCAAAAATTATTATTGTGTGATGCCAAGGCTTTCTATATTCACACAGTTAACTTCCCATGAAGTACCTCCATATATCACACACACACTACAATAGTTTATTATCTTGGTGCCGCATGTTGATCCATACTTTTGCTGTCTGAAATCCTATCTTTTTGTTGTTGTTGTTGTTGTCTTTGTTTCTGACGTACTCTTCACGGTAGCATGGTTTTGTGTGTTTATTGTTGAATTTTTTATTTAATATATTTTGTAATTAGTTCATGCCTTCACTTTTGGGTTGGAGGTTGTTTTTATGCCATCTATGTATTAAAATCTCATATTAAAAATAGCAGGTCCATGATCAAAGTTTCGGCGGATACATTATTGTAGAAGTGAACTAAATCAATAATAGTCTAGTAGAAGTGTTGTAAAAATGATAAATTCAGGATGAGACGTAAATAGACAATCTTATAAAAATAGTGACACGCTCAAATATTGAATAGCTGTTGTAAATAGGTTTGCTGGATAGATGATATGCACGCTGAGCATTTCATTTAAACCTCTGAAGCATGAAAAATCTTTTGTGGAGCAGCAGACTTCATCTTGTGGAGAGCTTCGATGATGAGATCGCAGAGGTGATGAGGGTCTGGAATCACCTCTACATCAACTCCGATGTTGATTATGAGTTTGTCCACATAGCTTTGAACATTGATAATGAGTTCCTTGTTCAAAAAAAAAAAGCAAAAACAAACCATCAGAATAAAGTTTCATCAATTGAAGTTTTTTTTCATCAATTTGTTGACAATAATAATAATAATAATAATAATAATAATAATAATAATAATAATAATAATAATAATAATAATAATAATAATAATAATAATAATAATAATAATAATAATAATAATAATAAGTTTCATCAATATGTTCCCAACTAATGGATGGATGTACGGTAATTTACTTTGTTACATAAAAGTTATCATTTTACATGTTTTATACAAATTAAGAAAAATTATATCATTTTTCCTTATTTAATAAACTGTTATATAGATTAAAAAAGTTTTAGTTTTAATAATTACATTAAAAATACGAGATGACACTCTTAGTAATAAAATAATGTTTTTAAACTATAGTTTGTGAAATGAAAGGAAGATATAATAACAGTGTTGATTTATATCCGTCTTTGATATGAGATATTCTAATACGCTCCTCGAGATGACTCTCGAACCAAATTCCCAATTCCCTCTAAATGTTGGTTATCAAATACATTTGTAATGTGAGATAATCTAACATTAGTAGTCTTAGCTATGCGCAAGAACTTGAAATAACGTGATTTTTAATTTGATGATGGTTTCAAGAATGTCTTTATGTGTAAGAGAGTACCTGTGGAATACCAAAGCTACTTGCAGCAATGTAACATATTTGATGGCCGAAAAGGCTAATTTCTTGGGCTGGACCAACCAAATTAGAGAATATCATCGTTGTGCTTCCAAAAATTCTCTTTAAAAGAGTTGTGAGTGCCTGTTTTCCACCCCCCACACATCCATATATGTCGATCAGATGCACAAAATACATTTATTATATTTGGAACTGCATGCATGTAAGATATTGTTTGAATTAACATCTATACCTTAAATCCGAAAATCTCCATCGTTAACTTAAGCAACCCATGGGAAAATAGAGGTTCGAAAGAATGTTTTTTACGATCCATAATAGTTTTGGATTGTCGAACATATTCAAATACATCAGCGTTTGACTTCATCTCCAAGGGAATCAGAACATAACCAATTGAGTTCCCCCATCTACACTTTGAACCTTTTGCCATCATATTTGCCAAATCCTGATATAGACTTATGAGTTAGATTCTTACTATTTTAAACTAAGACAAAAATAAACTATAAAGCAAATATCATTTGGGGTATGTTATTCAGCACCTCAATATCTCTATTTGGCCTTAGATTAAAAAAAACAACACCATGAAGACATCGTTTGTCTAGAATTTTTCTTGACTTTGAAGATGTTTGAAGATCTGTTCATAAATTCGAAACAAAATTGAAGAATATGTTACATATATTAATTTATGATATCAAACAAGAGTAAATGATACGGAGTATTTACCAAATCTTTGATTTAGATACTGAAAAAGACCAGCTTGCACCATCCCAAGAAGAATATCATTTACCATCTATCAAAAAAAAAAAAAAAAAAAAATCATAAATATATCCATCTTTCAATAGGAAAAATAAAAAGGGAACTAATCAATCAAATGTACCATATTCATAGTGTTCTTCACCATTTTGACATCATCCAAACTAATGATTTGATGAATGAACTTATTAGTGCTTAGTGTAGCCCTGGTTTAGCTATTATATGAGCTGAGGCATCCCTCGCACAACAAATAAAAACCATAGACTTAGTAACTTCAACACAAGTGTGGAACATTACTCTTACTATGAACCATAACCAAGCAACCAAAACAAAAAAAACGTTCTTCGCTTTGCTTTTCTTCGGAGCCACAAAAGTAGGCAACGCTTCGGGATCATATATTTTCCGAGCACAAGCGAGTAAAAGAGACATAAGAGACATCCCATCGCCCAAAGAGTGATGGAACCTAGCCATGATCACATATTTAGCATGTGATGTTTTAAGTTTCAATAAATGAAACTCCCATAAAGGTTTGGACATATCCATGGGAGAAAGAGCCATCTTTGATGTATAATTTTCTAGATATTCATCAGGATTCTCAATGTTGGGATCTATATCCGGAACAATTACATGATCTTCTACTTTTACTTTCGTTGGAATCCATTTAGCTTTTCCTTTGTACTCATCATGACCAGTCACCTACATGTATCAAGTGATGTTAGGAGCAACCCTAACGTAATATATTATATGGATTGATACATTGATAATCTTATATTTATTTTGAGTTAGGAAGTCATGAAACTTAACATATAAAGAATAAAAATGTTTGTATGTGTGTGTACGTTAATTACCTACCAGTATGCTAGAGAAGCGTGGATGGTTGATCAATGTGTTTTTAAGGCTTCAACAAGGATTGATGGATTGCTTTCAGTTTTGCATCCAAAGGTTACAATGTTGAAGACACCGAGACCCGGCAAGCTAAACAACCGCGCAAATGGACTTACCGGCTCCTCTCCTTCCGTCACTTGCCTTTCTATTGCCATGTCTCTTATTTAATTTCTGGTTTTATGGTATTAGTCTACTGCACATGCAAATGGTTATTTATATACAAATAGCTATTATGTGTATACATTGACACTGTTGTAATTAATTGAGGTTGTTGAGGAGCAGCTCAATCTATACCCCTTGCAAAAATAAAAATAGGAAATTTAACAGAAAAAAACCCTTAACACTTGTTGGATCTATTTTAAACCCTCAACTATGTTTTTAGTAAATAAAAATATGAATTTAAAGACGGTTAATAAAGCTAGGGAATTTAACTATCCGTCTACAGTAAAACCTCTATAAATTAGTAAACACTATAAATTAATAAATTTTGATGATTCTGAGTCGGGATAGTGTAAAAAATAACAAAGTTAAATAAGATAATAAGATAATATTACTTTTGATATCCCCATGTAAATTATAATCCCAATAATATCATAAATTAATAATCATGTAAATTTACAATATATATATATATATATAATAATAATAATGTATATTTTTCCTAAACCTCATATCTGTAAAATAATTATTATGTTGTATTTTCAAACTATAATGATATAAAGTATATAACATGTCATAAAATAGCTATTTTTTTAAGAAATTCAACTTTTAGATATACAACATTTAAATTTTGATAGTTTGATAGACTATTAAAATATGATAATTAATACATTCATAAATTTGAAGTTATGTATGTGTATAAGTGAATTTGTCTATAATATTTGTAATTTATTGTCAATAATGTTTTCTAAATATTACAAATTCAATTTCAAAACCATAAAATTTACAACATTCGAAAGTCTAATCTTATTTTGTTTAAATTATTTTAATTCATAATTTTAAAATAATTTAAAAAATAAAAATATTTTTATAAATTAATAATTACTAATTTACACTATAAAATAATAATTATTAATTTATAAATAAATTAATATCACTATAAATTAATAAAATGTCATGGTCCCAACATTATTAATTTATAGAGGTTTTATTGTATATAAATATATATACCCATAACCATTTCCTCCGCAACCAAAGTTTGTTGACGTTAATTTTTTTTTTGTCAACTATTGGGCCACAACAGGCCAGCTCATTAGTCTAATCTTTACATTCGTAGGGAGCGGGACTCGATCCCTGGTGTGATGGTGCGTTGTGCATTAAAGACTTACCTTTGGTCACTGCACTAAGGTCACTTCACATTAAACGTTAATTTTTAAACACAAAAACCACAAATCAAGCTAAATTTAACAGAAAAAAACTCAAATCGTGAAACCCTAAAAACTCAGGAATCCCAAGATGTTGAATGAATTTTAAAAGAGAATAGTATTGAATCAATTCTTTGATATCATAATTTAGTTTTCAAATGTATATATTTTTTTAATTATTATTAACAGACTAAAATTAAAAAATAAAATTTCTTTTTAATTACATCCTAATTTAACATCCAGAATCACATTTATTCTCGTTCTCTTTCCAAATATAAAAATGGAGTAATTAAAACATGATAATATGAATAAGATATATATATATATTATTTTCTTAATATATAAGAAGTTTATCTGGAAATCTTTCCAAGATTATTCATTGGAGGTTTCATGCATTTTGGAAAATTGTATCATATAACAATATGTCATGTCATGTCATATCATATTTAAAAAATAAATCAAAATTAAAATAAAAAGACATACAAGTTAAGAAAATAAATTCTGTAGATTTTTAATTAAGGAAATTATGTCGGTTTGGGTTTGTAAAGGAGATTAAGTTTAAACTGTATAATTAAAAAATATATGTCGGTTTGGATTTATAAAAGAATGGTTAGGATTTAGATTTTATAATTAAACAAAATTATATGTTGGTTTGGGTTTACAAAAGAGTAATTAGGATTTAGATTTTACAATTGAACGAAATTTTATGTCAGTTTGGGTTATAAAAGAGTGGTTAGGGTTTAGCGTTTAGATTTTACAATTAAAAAAAAAATATATATGTCGGCTTAGATTTATAAAAGCGTGGTTAATGTTTAGGGTTTATATTTTACAATTAAACAAAATTATGTATCGGTTGAGTTTATAAAAGAGTGGTTAGATTTTAGGGTTTAGATTTTACAATTAAACCCTTAACAAAAAAAAAGATTTTATAATTAAACAAATTTGTATTTTAGTTTAGGTTTATAAAAAAGTGGTTATGGTTTAAATTACACAACTAAACAAAATTATATATTGGTTTGAGTTTATAAAAAATAGTTAGGATTTAGATGCTATAATTAAAACTATAATATAATATTAGAATTAATAATTTTAAAATTGATTGATCTACGTAATTTGTTTGCTTAATTAAGAACTTGTTTCTTAATTGGGGGCGAATGAACCCAATAATGCATTTTCTATCTCTTGTAGTGGTAAGTAGCTTCATGAGACATATTTCTTGTACCAAAAATTTAAGAGAGATCGCTATCAAAGAAAAGTGAAATAGGACCGAAGTTAATAATAGTACTCGACGTGATAGAATAGGACACGGACTCACGGTTTAAAGGTGTAGTGTCTGTCGAGAAAGTATCCACACATTTCGAAACATGACATAACATTTATATTTGATGTGGCAAGAGATAGTAATGGGCCTATCCGCCTATACGTCAATTTTTAATAGTTGGTCGATGAAGGGTGCGGACTTTTTTGTTTTTGTTTTCGTCATGTGAATAATACAAAACTATTGACTTTAGTCTACCAAAGATCGGTATACATTTTGACGATACACTAACTGATAATTTTGTGTGATGCCAAGGCTTTTGTGGACATGATGATGCAGCTTTGGTTCTCCGGCTAAGATCATCTGGCCTCCAAACTTTGTGTCATCCTCTCATAAAAAAAATCCTAGATGGTTTCTTCGAGCAACTGAGAGATGTTTTCAACTTCAAAACTGTGAATCCCTCTTTAGTCATGTACACATACTAATTTTCTCCAATTATCATACTAATTCATTTTATATACTGTGACTCTCTCTAGGTCTTTAAAAATTCACATGTGAAAAGTACTATACTAGTTACTAATTCATTAATTGAAATAAATGAAAAAGGACAGAGAAATTAGCTTTCAAAGCAGTATCTCGTTCATTGTCGCTTTCGTAAGAGACAGAGAAGAAAATGACGACTTGTAGAGAAACTTGTCATCTTAAAGAAGAACACGTCACCGACGCTGTTAGCATCTCTTCTTTTAAGGTAATGAACGAAGGATCTGCTTCGTTGCAAAATGTTTTTGATTGCATGTACGTGTACCAACCCAAGAGTACAGCTAACACAAACACACAAATCCAATAAAATTAAAATACATCAAAATAGTGACACGCTCAAAATATTGAATAATCGTTGTAAATAGGTTTCCTGGATAGATGTGATATGCACGCCGAGCATTTCGTTTAAACCTCTGAAGCATGAAAAATCTTTTGTGGAGCAGCGGACTTCATCTTGTGGAGAGCTTCGATGATGAGATCGCAAATTTGTAATAGTCCTTTGGTGTAGTGGTTTTTTCTATGTATGATGGGTCCAAGAAATGGTGACAATTATATTGTCAAGAATAATAGTCTAGTAAATTATTGAGATGGCGATAGCTGTTAAATTATTAATGGTGTCAAGCTAAATGTTTCATTGCTTAATTCTCTGAAACCTTCAATAAATATCATATTTTCTACATATCGCATATTTACAAGATTTTTTTTTAATTAACAATTTACAAGTATTTCAGAGGAGTTTTATGCACTTTCTATCTCTTGTAGTTGTAAGTAGGTAGATATTTTTCTTGTCCAGAAATTAATATTTTTTGTTTCTAATTTAGTTTTCAAATGTAGGTATTATTTTCTTTAATTATTATGAACAGATTAAAACTGAAAAAAAAAATCTTCTAGTTTACATGCCTAACTTTTGTCACTTTTTAAAGATATATGTCGTTTTTAAAACCAAAACCATATTTTTTTGTTTTTTTTTCTGAATGAACGAACAATTTTTTTTTTTTTTTTTTGCGTTTTCTATCTAACGGTATAAATGGAGACTATGGAGTACAACGTGGTAGTATGAATTTGATGGATAGATTATTTTCTTGTTATTCTCGAAATATTTACAAGATTATTCATTGGAGTTTTTTTTGCGTTTTCTATCTCTTGTAAAGTAGTAGTCTAGTAGATTCTTAAGATACAGTATATTTCTTGTAACAAAAATTTAAGAGAGATCGTTATCAAAAAAAGAAAGAAAAATGGAAACAAGACAGAAGGTGCGTTTAGTGTGTGTCGAGAATCCACGCATTTTCTGTTTACGTGGCAAGAAATAGCATAATGGGCCTGCCTATACGTCAATGTTTGGTAGTTTGGAGTTGGTAGGTGAAAGACGCAAAGAGTGGTAGTCATTTTGACGACACACTAACTGTTGATTTGGTGTGATGCCAAGGCTTTCCATATTCACACAGTTAACTTCCCATGAACTACTTCCTCCTCCTTACATCCAACAATACTAGCTTGACCCATATTTTTTTTTTCTTGAATATAATGTTAATTAGATTCAAATGAAAAATTAGCGTTTTCACATGAAATGCAACATTTGTTTGAAAGACAAATTAAAAACTTAGAGATTAAAACCAAAAGAGTTCATTAACGTGGACGAGAAGCAAGCCAGAGTAATAGACCCTCTGTATATCTCCCATCACCAGTGATTCAGTGAGCTGTATTGCCAAGAGTTGGTTCCGGATCTGCCGAACCAGACTCCATGGAAACCACATTATCATACCAATTCCTTTTCCACATAGTAATTAAAAACACATGTGAAAAATAATATTCCCTCTGTCCCATAAAAATTGATGTTTTGAGATATTTTTTTGTTCCACAAATATTGATGTTTTGTAAACTTTAAGAAGTAATCATTGAAAATATTTAAAATTTTGAATTGTTATTAATTTAAAATTAAATAATATCTTTTTAGTCAAAAAAAATATTTAAATTCAGTAATCATTATTTTCTTAAAATGTGTAATATCCCAAAACATGAATCTTATATAAAAATTAGATATCTGAAATTTAAGATTTGTGAAAAAGGGGGGGTTGCGTAATAAAAACCCTGTTCAAAAAAGTTTCAGATGTTTTACTTCGAATGAAATTAAAGAAAAAAAATGAATTAATGAAAGTTTTCTTTTTGAATAACTTCAGAATGACATGTTTCGATTTTGTTTAGATACTAAAGATTTTTTTTCATGCTTCTAAAAGGATTCGACATATTTTAGGTATATCTATAAGATAAAAAAAAAGTAAAATTTTGAGTAAGTCCTTAGATATAAATAAATTAATCAGGGGACTGCCATTTTCTAGACTCCATAACAAGAATTCAAATGAGTAAATGGTTTTTTAAAATTTCAACCATTCCTTTCACGAAGATTCAAAAATATCAAGAAACTTTTTTTTCGTCCACCAATAAATTATAATCTTTTTATCCTTAAATATTATTTAGCTTCTTCATTCTATACTCCTATACAGAAATAATGAATTCGGTTTTTATAGACATTTTTGATGCCGCAATTAAAATAGCTTTTCTAGCTATCTTTTCGGGTACACGACTTATTTCATAAAGGATTTTACCTGGTTTAACCACAACTACCCAATACTCGGGGATCCTTTCCCAGACAGAAAGAGTACTGTTTAGTTACAAATTGATTAATTTATTGTTAAAAAAAAAAAAATCAAAGAGACAAAAGAGAATAGCTTTAAAGGTTAAACAACTCAAACGAGTATCTCGTTCCTTGTCGCTTTCCTTGGAGACAGAGAAGATAATGACGACTTGTGGAGAAACTTCTCTTCTCAAAGAAGAAGAAGAATACGTCACCGACGCCGTTGACCACCGTGGAATATCCGCCAAAAGATCCACTGGTAGATGGAAGGCCGCCTGGTTCATCATTGAACCGGATGAGATTGGGAGCTGCTTCTCTCTCTCTGTTTACAAACACTACTTAAAGTTTATACTATGGAATTGTAGGTGTGGAAGTGGCGGAGAGGTTTGCTTACTATGGAATAGCATCAAACCTAATAAGCTGACCGGACCACTTGGTCAATCCACGGCGGCCGCCGCCGCTAATGTCAACGCTTGGTCTGGAATCGCTACTCTTCTTCCTCTTCTTGGAGCTTTAAATGCGCTGACGCTTTTCTCGGTCGGTATCGAACTATTATCGTCGCTTCTCTTATCTACGTTCTGGTTCGTCTCATTCTCTTTCTGTTTGAATACTAAAAAACGAATCTTTACTTGTTCTTCATGAAGGAGATTGAGAAATGATAAAAATCGAATCTTTAGTGGTGGGTATTGGTTTTTGACTGAGAAAGAGTTTGAATTTGGTGTCAGGGACTGGCATTTTTGACTTTATCTGCGTTTCTGATTCCCAACAGTGATGAAGGTGAAGTGACCTCTTCTTCACCTTCATCTTTACTCAATGCACTCTTCTTCTTCTCTCTGTATTTGGTGGCTATTGGACAAAGTGGACACAAGCCTTGTGTTCAGGCTTTTGGTGCTGACCAGTTTGATGAGAAAGACTCTCAAGAGAAATCTGACAGAAGCTCCTTCTTTAACTGGTGGTACCTTAGTATGTCTGGGAATCTGCCTGGCGATTCTTGTGGTTGTGTACATCCGGGAAGAGTTCAGCTGGGCATTTGGGTTTGGTATCGTGTGTGTTTATGGTGATTTACTTTTACTTTGGTATTACACAATATTTTCTGTGAAAAAGTAATCACAAATTTATAAACATATTATTATTTACTGAGTAGTAGAAGTACTCTTTTTTAAAAACTGTGTTGACGTTAACTTTGAGTTCAAACTCTGTCTGAAAATAGATGATTTACGTTTTATAAAATTAGAACAATTTTTTTTAGATATTGGCTGTAAACTAGAAAGGTTACAGAAGATTTTGTACGTAGCATAATGATAATTGGTTAATTATCATTTTACGTAAAGCATATATGATATATATCGTTGTTAATATTAAAAAAAAAGAAGCATATATCGTATGCGTGTGTGCTGAAATGATGTGAGATTCCATGTAATCCGTTTTCGAATGGATCAGAGGATCTCGTTTATATTGAAGGTTACTATGTGAGACAAGACATGCTGATTAACGTATTATAAAATTAATTATCATATAAATTTGAAAGAACGTTGACTTCTCTCCCAAAAACGTTGACTTCTCTCCCAAAACGCGATCCCACTGTTTTTCCACCCACCTTCGCCGTTCTCGGCGTCGGTCCCATCCGCCCCTCATGGGCAAACAAAAATCGAAAAAAAAGCCTCCTCGCGGTAACCCCACTGGTTCCGCTCCGTCCGAATCCTCTCTCGCGAAATGCATATCGCCCAACTCTCCGCCGTCAGTAGGAATCGCCTCCTCCTGCCCTAACCTACCGCTGTTGCCTGAAGAATCTGAGTCCTCAGCCAACCAATTACCTTCGCTCCCTTGCACATCCGCACCATCGGTGCCTGTTCAAGCGACAAATGAAATTCCTAGATCTATAAGTTTGACTGAAATCCCTAGATCTAGAAATTCGACTGTAGCAGCTACAGAGGGCAATAGCAAACCCAACGTACCTGCAATTGAAGATCCACAAACTGCTGCAAGTCCCTGGAAAGCACTTGTAAACGGTAGTACGATACAGCTCGAGAAAAAGGGCACTCCGTTCACTCTCGACTCTGGAGAGGTATGTGTTACTATCCCAAATACCGTCATAGAGAAGAACAAGAAGGCGTGGGATAGTTTCATACTTGGCCAGTTCTACGAGGAGCCGCCGCACCGTGGAGCTGTACATGCTATCGTCAATGGCATTTGGAGTAGGCAACGTCGAGACATCACGGTTTCAAAGATGGAAGGTAGCTCTTTCCTCTTTAAAGTGCCTTGCCCAAATGCTAGGCGTAGAATCCTGAGCCAAAGTCTATGGCAAATCGACGGGCAGACTATGTTTGTAGCCAAATGGACTCCAGATGTTATTCCCAAAAAACCCGAACTCTCAAAGGTTCCCGTATGGCTGGACTTTCATGGAGTCCCACTGGAGTTTTTTAATAGAGAAGGCCTTGAGCATATTGCCGGATTGGTTGGATATCCAGTCTGTCTGCATCCTCACACAGAGAAGTTAATAAATATAGAGGTGGCAAAAGTTTATACGGTCATTGACCCCAGAAAGCCTCTCCCCGAAGCAGTAAATGCTAGGTTCGAATCTGGACAGATAAAGAGGATTCGGGTTACCAGCTCGTGGCTTCCTTCCCTATGTAGCCATTGCAAGAAGATTGGTCATACGGTGGCTCGATGCACAAATAATCCACCAAAATGTCAAGAATGTGGCTCGGTGAAACACGCCTCTGAATCATGTCCGCGAACGGGTTCAAAGAAAAGGCCTGACAAAGCTCCCATTCTCAGTCAACTACCCATAGTAGGAGGACAGGCCCCGATACCAACTGGCACCTCAACCCTGAAAGAGGCGATATGGCAGCCAGTTCGATCCTCAAAACAGAGCAAATCAGGATGTAAAGAGGTTGGAGAACCAAGTCATCACCCCACTACCAAGAGCACTCCTCACATGGTGGAGGTAAATGAGGGCCAATTGTGTGTCGATCTCACTAAAAATCTCTTTGCGCATCTGTCTCCGTCAAGAGATACAGTTCAGGAGCCGGAAGATACCTCAGAGTCAGATAAGCCTGGAGAGGATGATAACGCAGAAGCTGAGTCAGATCGCTTTCTGAGGGTTATCTCCAAAAGACTGCTAAAGAAGAAAGATGGGAAAGCAAGGGTTCGAGGCCCTCAAAACCTCTAATTTTATATCCGTCTGATGGATATTTTTTGTCGTAATGTTAGAGGATTTAATGATCCAGTAAAGCGGAGATGTTTTAGGAAGTGGATAAAGGTGTATAAGCCTCTTTTTGGTGGGATCGTAGAGACTCACGTCAGTTCTGACAAGGCGCAGCATATAGTATCGCGTGTCCTTCCAGGCTGGAATTTTGCTCATAACTATGAATTCTCGGAGTTAGGAAAAATTTGGGTTGTCTGGCATCCAAGTGTTAAGGTATCGGTCCTCTCAACATCTTTTCAGATGATCACTTGCTTGGTAAAGTTCCCTTTTGTTCAATCAGAAATTATAGTTTCTATAGTCTACGCCTCCTCTGTTAGTTGTGAGGCAAGGAGAGAGTTATGGTTGGAAATCCAGACTTTGTCTGTGTCGTCTGTGGTGTCAAGTAAACCATGGGTACTGGTGGGAGATTTCAACCAAGTGCTTACCCCTCAAGAGCATTCAAAGCCTACCTCAACAACGCAGTCAAGGGGGATGAGAGATCTGAATCAGTGCCTAATCAGTTCAAAGCTCTTTGATTTGCCTTACTGCGGAAATACATTCACATGGTCCAATAATCAGGCTAGTGATCCCATTGCTAAAAAGTTGGATAGACTGCTAGTAAATGATGAATGGATGCAAAAATTTCCCCAGTCACTCGCAGTTTTTGGTGAGCCTGGATTCTCGGACCACAGTCCGTGCTGCCTGTTTCTGGAGACAACTAAGCCGAAGATAAGGCAACCGTTCAAGTTCATGTCCTTCTTAAATAAGAATCCTGACTTTGCCCCTTTGATAAATGTTTGGTGGTCTGCCTTAAATTATGACTGTTCAAAGATGCTAAAGGTGTCTAAAAAGCTCAAGGCGTTGAAGAGAGTGATAAAGGACTTTAGTAAGGAAAATTACTCGCATTTGGAGCAGAGAGTCTCGGAAGCTTTTGAGGAACTACAAAGGTGTCAGCATCAGCTTCTCTCTTCTCCTAATCCTCAATCTTCGCTCTTAGAGAGAGAGGCTCATTTGAAGTGGAGTACTCTGGCACTTGCAGAGGAAGCTTTCCTCAGGCAGAAATCCCGTATTTGCTGGCTTGAAGAAGGCGACAACTGCACGAAGTTCTTTCATAGGGCGATGATGTCCAGGCAGAGTGTGAACCAGATTTTGTTCCTTATTAATGAAGCTGATCAGATTATTGATTCAAAGGAAGGAGTGCAGCAACTAGCAGTGGGATATTTCCAAAATCTCCTTGGTGTCAACAATCAGTTCCATGCTCCCTCCATCGAAGAACTTGCTGCCATAGTTCCTCAACGATGCTCAGAATCCGCTATCCAAGCACTGTCTAGCCCCTTCACCCCTGCGGAAATAAAAGAGGCGTTCTTCTCTTTGCCAAAGAATAAAGCACCAGGGCCTGACGGTTATTGTGCAGAGTTCTTCACAGCACACTGGAGCACGGTAGGGCAGGACATGATTGACGCTGTTTTGGAGTTCTATAACTCGGGTCAAATCTTGAAACAATGGAACTCAACCGTTCTGACTCTTATACCAAAGACACCAAACGCTTCAAGAATGTCTGAATTCCGACCTATTGCATGTTGTAACACCGTGTACAAAGTTGCCTCCAAGCTTCTTGCAAACCGCCTCAAGGCTGTCTTACCGGATCTCATTGCAAACACGCAATCAGCGTTCATTCCCGGAAGGCTGCTTGTTGAAAACGTCTTGCTGGCAACGGAATTGGTTCAAGGCTATAACCTCAAGAACATCACAGCCAGAGGTATGCTAAAGGTCGACCTGAAGAAAGCTTTTGATTCAGTTCAGTGGGACTTCATTATCGCGCTCAAGGCTTTCAATTTCCCAACACATTTTGTCAAACTCATTACTGAATGCATCACAACGCCTACTTTTTCCATATCAGTAAATGGTGAATCATGTGGTTTCTTCAAGGGTGCGAAGGGTCTAAGGCAAGGGGATGCTATATCTCCTTACCTCTTCACGCTCGCGATGGAAGTTTTCACGCAGATGCTCAACAAAGGCTACAACTTAAACATCATCGGGCATCACCCATCTGCTTCAAACCCGCAAGTAACCCATCTTGCTTTTGCAGATGATATAATGATATTTTTCGATGGACAAGAGGGATCTCTGCAAAACATCAACAAAGTTTTACAAGATTTTGAGGCCATCTCTGGTTTGGCGATGAATAAGGAGAAGACAGACCTATTTCTTGCAGGAGTGAACCAAGATGAAGCCTCGGAGTTTGACACTCTTGGCTTCAGAGTTGGTTCACTTCCCATTCGGTATTTAGGTTTGCCACTGATGCATAGGAGGTTGAGGTTATGTGATTACAGGCCCTTGCTGGATAACATATCTGCCAGATTTACAGGCTGGTCGGCTCGAGCACTTTCTTATGCAGGACGCAGAGAATTGATTGCTTCTGTAATTTACGGAACTGTCAATTTCTGGGCTTCAGCGTTCATCCTACCAAAAGGGTGCATAAGAAGTATTGAGAGATTGTGTTCACGGTTTCTATGGTGTGGTGATATCAACAAGAAGCCAAACACCAAAGTTGCATGGAAGGCGTTATGTATGCCTAAGGAGGAGGGCGGTTTAGGCTTCCGATGCATTACAATGTGGAACAAAACCCTCTGTTTAAAATTAATCTGGAGGCTGTTCAATGCTTCGGATTCACTTTGGGCAAACTGGATCAGGAATAACAAAATTAAAGATGGTGTTTTCTGGCTTATGGATGAAAAGAAGCAAACGTCTTGGACTTGGAAATCTCTGTTGCATTTGAGACCCCTTGCGAACAGGTTTCTTCGCTGCGAACTAGGAAATGGTGAAAAGATCTCCTTTTGGACTGATTGGTGGTCTCCGTTTGGTCCTCTGATTCAGTTTCTGGGTCATACGGGTCCTTCTCAGACAGGTATACCAATATCGCACATGGTTTCTCAAGCCTGCCTGAATGATGGATGGCATCTCAGACCAGCTAGATCTCCACAAGCGGAACTCTTGCATATCCACCTCACGACGCAAACAGTGCCAACTCTGTGTAATGAACCGGATAGGTTTCTTTGGAAAATTGATGATGACCTCTTGGACCAATTCAACGCAAAGAGGACCTGGGAAGCTCTCAGGCACCGTCAAACATCACCAGTTTGGGCAAAACAGGTGTGGTACAAAGGGGCCATCCCAAGGCATGCTTTCTTGCTATGGATCACTCACTTAAATAGACTCCCCACAAGATCCAGGCTGGCAAACTGGGGTATGCAGGTTGAGGACAAATGTTGCATTTGCGGGCTACAGTCTGAAACTCGAGAGCACTTATTTCTTCACTGTGAGTTAAGTGAAGATCTGTGGCTGCAAAATACTAAGAGACTGGGATACAATCCTTTTGTATTCCACACTTGGGCTGCGTTTACGGGTTGGTTGGATATGCCAGATGCGACTTCCTCACAGACACTGCGAAGATTGGTGGCGCAAGCAACTATATACTCCATATGGACTGAGAGAAATGCGCGCCTTCACAATAACCAGGCAACACCACCGCACATCCTCTTTAAGACTTTGGATAGACAGATAAGAGACGCCATTCTTGCAAAGAGCCACCGGAAAAACTTCAAACGGCTAATGGAAGACTGGCTTAAGTTTGCCTACTAAGATAAGGGGAGTCCCCTATAGTTGGTCTATTCTACAGATACCCTTTGTCTTTTAATTTTTTTTGTGGCAAAGGCTATTACTGAGTTTCATATCGCTATTGTAATCACTGCAATTGAGTTTCTTAAATGAAAATTCACATTATTAAAAAAAAAAATATCATATAAATTCTTGTCTTAATGAGTCGAGTTTAATTGGCAATGCTTCACTACAATGATACAAATCGTATATTATAAAAAGAAAAAATAAATAAATAAGCGACTATCATTTATCTCTCTACTGTTAAGTTTATCTCTTAAAACTATTTTGCTATTGTTTATGTCTCTTTCTTTGGTGTTTTATATCACTAATTCAAGCTTACATAAATGTTTATGATAGCGATTAAAATGTCGTTGTTCCAAAAATAATATAAAAAGATCAATAAGTCAAATCTTGAGTCGCACATTGCATGGTGTCTCTTTCAGGCGGCTGTGGTTCGTGGATAATTACTTTTATTTGTTATATTATTCAGTTAAGTATACTGCTGAGAACTAGTTAAAATGGTTTTATCTTTAACTAATTGAGTGGTTTCATAATTAATTAGTTAAGTAGTGACATAAGTCTTTTAACGTATAGATAATGTTCAACAATCATTGATTGTTGTCAACTTATTAATATGTAAGTTTCAACTAATGCGTTTCTTAATTCGGTCACTAAAACTTGTCTGAATAGTTTATTCAAATATATAATTATGAAAGTGATATTCTGTTATCACACACACATCAACGCATGGTGATGTGTCCTGTTAATGGAAAGTGCAAGACTGCAAGTATACACGTTCATAGTTTTATCAACATAATCAGGTTTTGCTAGATAATTTTTAACCAATCAAGCTAATTTATAGACAAATAATTATACTCAAATAATAGTCGTGCATTTCTATATTTCACCTTGTAACCTTTAAATTCTAAGGACATAAATTCTTGTGATGTAATGAAAATATATGGGGCTCAAAAAGTGTTGTACACTTTAGTTAGTTGGATTGGTTTATTGCGCCAAACACGTATATATCACAGAGCCAATGGTGGTTCATGACCACATCCACCGTCCAACTATGGCTCAACAACATGGCTCATTTTTTGCTTTGACCACACCACACCACGCGCACCTAAAGTTACCTAACCCATTACGTATTTCCATCTCTCATTTTTACGTTGATTTCATATCATTTCTATTTTTAGATATCTTTTTTCTTGCTTGTAATTCAAACAATGTTCACATTTGGTTTATTTTTAAAACTTTATCCATATTTTTAGATTTTTGTTTTTTATTTAATTTGTTAACTTGTAATGCATACAATGTTCACATTTAGTTAATAGTTGTTGGGAGGAAAAACGTCTTAAGTATTAGTTGAACGTCGAGTTCGACCTCCAAACCTTGTGTTAACAATCCTATTTTCAAGTTCAACTTACAAGAATATCATCCAAATTAACTAAGTTGCTGTAAGCTAGTTTATTAGTTAATGATTAAGCGGTTGCAGGATCAAATGATATAATTAATTAGTCGGAGTCGGATATTAAATCTGATTAGGTGAAGACTTATATATACGTCCTGTCAAATTGCTTAGAGTTGAATCCTTTTGTATTAATCTGATTTATTCAGTTTAGTTTGATTCGTTTGCACTAAAATGGGTATTGGGGACAGTTTTGGCTTTTCAGGTTTCATCTAATTCAACATTTTAAGGTGTTTTACCTTTAATATTTTGGTTGGTTTGGTTAAAGTATCCGGGTTGGCAATAATTTGCTAGATAGTTATTAATTAATCTCTAATTTTCATTTTCTAAAATACCAAACAAATAAGCACGATATCGATGAAAGTTAAACCACGACTGAGAACTTGCATCATTTGGACTTGGAGTTTTTGAACCGACTCTATAGTCAATATCGAATAATGTTATTATTTATAAATACTAGTATTAAATAGACCAACAGCATGCATTATTAATTGATCAATATGAAACTAATGCACTTAATTCATTCCTTAAAAGAATCTTTATATTACTACAAATTTCTTTCGTGATGGATATAATATTGCAAGCATATATGAAAATGAAACCAAGTTCACACTGAGGAGTCAATACCCTCTTGAACAATAATTTGCAGCGATCATATTTTCAACTTACGATTTTTCGAATATTTAAGATCGCATGAACGCAATTGATGTCTTGATGACGGACGAAAACAACGCGTTTTCGTTTGCTACCGTAGATGTGATGTGATTGCGAATGAGTGAGTTATAGTATATGTTAGTTGGGCGTGTGTTATTATTGAACTCCACGTATATATCTTTATCATCTTATTGCTTTGTTTTAAGGATAAGAAAGACATGACACATCTCTTTAATTTTCTTTTTGATAATCATAACATATATTATATTCATTATATATCATATACATATTATCCACGAAATAATATTAAATAAATCTTACGAACTTTGTTTATTTTTCTGGCGGATAAACTAATCTTGTTCACATAAGAAACAAAACTAGAAGCTATATTTGGTTCTTGTCTTTTGACCAGTAAAAGACGATTGGGCTTACAACTTTAGAACTAATCGGGCTTCAAATTCTAGTTCGGTATTCTGGGCCTGAAAACGTTGTTGTTCAATTTCGAGCTTTTTTTTTTTTTTTTTTTTCCGGTGTTAGAGCTAATAAATAAGCTCGCAATTCGCAAACTTGAGAATCCAATCCATAGTCCATATTACATTTTTACTACTAACTAATAACGAAATCATGGGTAACATCTCTAAATTTTATCCAATCAAAATCAACACAAAATGAATATAACTCTTCAAACAAACTAATCTACATCATATGTGGTATCCTATCCAATATAAGTAAGCGTGTGTTAAATAATACAGAAAAGAAACAAAAGATAATATGCACAAGCAACAAGAGTATATAATCTTATAACTGCTACTTTGTAAAACACTTTTTTAACGTTCAGTAGTTTAAGCTTTTCAAAACCATTTCCAAACCAATTTTTTGTTTACCATCAATAGTTATTACAAAATGTTTGCCGTTGTTTCAACCGCCACCTTTTACTGCATAAACGGTTGATTAAACCACCGAAGTTAAAGATGTTACCAGAATCATCTCTATTATATATGTATCCATCCCTAAGGCTCATCCAAGCCAAAATTACACATGTAGATATTTTGTTCTCTACTACTCCAGACGCACATGATTTGATCGAAATTGAATGAAGTGTTAATAATCTGTGGACTGTGATATTAAATAAACGAATCATTTCATGTAAGGGAGAGAGAGAGAGAGAGTTTCACATCACAAAAATCAATGTGTCACAAGACAGAGGATACGGCGATGAAGATTAGTGAGAGAGATGAGATCAATGGTCCCTTTGGGGAAATTTTATTGGGAAGAAACCAAAAAAGACAAGTCATGAAAAGTACCAAAATGTTGGACATAACTCCATTTGTACTGACACTTAAAATTGACATAATTCATCGTAATACACACATATATACATACATATCTCTGTCTTGTTGCTTCCAAAAGTGTTTACTTCCTTGGAGATTGTGATCTATAAGCCGCATACGTAGCCCATCTCTCTATCGTTTATTTTCTTTGGGATCTCAATCTTTTTTCATATCTATGTACGTATGTATATGTATATACTTCTGATTTATTGTAATAATCTTATAATCTATCCAAATTGACTATTTTTCCCTTGTTATGTTTCAGTGGGTGCAATTAATTAGGGCTTACCTGATGTGCACCAAATGATACCGACCCGTAATTCTGTTAGTTATCAATCTTTCTAGATTAGACGGTCAGCTTTAACCGCTGATCAGCGATTAGTTGGTCAACCTAAGAACCGGTATATTAACCACTGTCACAAATCAACATACACTCATCTCTCTCTTTTTTCTTTTTGAATACCATTTAGACCTCCACAGTTAATAACTAAAAACTATATAATTTTAACAGAAACACATTATAATATAAATGATCATAAGTTTTTTAGGTGTCAGAAATGTAATACTTATAAGTTTTTTTAAAATCAGATAGTACTTACTCGTAGTTAAGTACTGTTTTTGTTAAAAAATTGCTGGTAATATTTTAATAGATTTTGATAGTAATCTTGGGAGAAAAACATAAAATCTAGATTTCAGGAATTACCTTTCAAAATTTAATCCAATTTCCTATATATTAATAGAGAATCACACTTTTTAAAAACCTGATGTATTGCCGTCAGAGAGATCGGGACACATTTAGCTATTTAACCTCATTTATATTTATTATTTACAGCTATATGTTATTGTGTTTTTGAAATTAAAAAACAAATATGTTATTCTTTAAAATTTTATCACATCCCTTTATTAATCTATATAATAATAGTAATCCGAATAAATGCGATGAATAGTTGTGTTTTTTCAATCGTACCTTTTGGATATTTTCTGAAAAGTCGTGATGGATCATTTAAACGGTTATTTATGAAAAGTTACAACTATTCACTGTAAAGTTATGTTGATTGGAATATTCGTATCTTTTGAAATCTATATATATTTGTCTGTTTGAACTGTTTTCATTTTTTTTGCTATGACACAAATAATATAAAATTTCAATCTCAACAGTTTTTACAGCTTTCTAAATTATTCTCTAGCCTTCATTATTTTATAAGTAAAAAAAAATTCCAATTCTTGATTTAATAAAAGATTTTTGGAATGATGAATCTAATATACAACTTTTAGTTAATTTTTAATATAAAAAATTAATGAAAATACCTAGAATTTTTTTTTCAAGAGTTAGATGGATTATATAGTGAGTTTTTGAATTTGACTTTTCAATATGGTAATAAAGATGTCTTCTATTTAAAAGCAGTTTATATGGGTTATTAGGTGAATCAGTGCAGACACAACAATTGTGATTTTTCGTAGTACATTTTTGTAATATGTATATTTTTTAATTTAAACGGTTGTATCTGTTCATTGTAAAGTTGTGTCTTTTCACTATATTTCATTTAAATATTTTCATCACAACTTTTTGTTCTAATAGGTATGTCTATTTAAATAGTCATGTCTTTTGAACTCTCTTTATATTTGTCTCTTCATTGGTAACTAACAAGTTCGTTGAAACAAATTTTCCATTTTATGTTGAATCTAGCTGATTGAATATTACTATCTAATATTCACCATAATTCTATAATCTAACTAAAATTTTAGAAGTGGTTATAGCAATAGAGAAATTTAATACAACTTAATATATAATTTACAGTTGCATATATTTATTGTAAATTTTAATTTTAAAATAGTTTAATACTTAAAAATAATAATAACAATTTGAATAAATACAAACAACAATTGCGACTTTGCTTAGTATTTTTTGTAAGAAACTTGTTTTAATTTGGTTTTTAAAACTCAAACAGTTGTATCAATTCATTGTAGAGTTGTGTCTTTTCAATATATTTTATTCAAATTTTTTCATCACAACTTTTCGTTCTAATAGGTGTGTCTATTTAAATAGTTATGTCTTTTGAACTTTCTATATATTTGTCTCTTCATCAATAACTATCAAATTTGTTAAAATAAATTTTCCGTTTATGTTGAATCTAAATAATTTGAATATTAATATCTAATATTCAACGTTATTATATAATCTAACTAAAATTTTAGAAATAATTATAGCAATCTAGAAATATAATAAAACTTAATATAGAATTTATAGTTGCGTCTATTTATTGTAACTTTTTGTTAAATACTATTTTAAAATTTAAAATATATATTATTTTGTTTTTAATTACAATTATTTAATAGAAAATTACATTTACTCATTACAACCATTAGTTCAATATTATCAGTTAGGATCACTTTGTCATAATGATTTTTTTTAATTGTAGTTATAGCATAACTCTTCATAAAATATCTTATATTTATAATACTTTAAACAATGTTTTTTGCAAAGTTGCATCTATTCTACATAATATTTTTTGTTATAAATTTTCATTTTGATGGTTGTGTTTTTTGTGAAGTTTATGTTTAATGTTTTTGTATTCAAACTATTCTATTATATTCAAATGTTTTCATAATGTAAAATATTAAATTTTATTTACTTTTTTCTAAAATATTTTCCGGCGACATCGTGGGGTTCTGAGTCATAGTATTAATTAAGTTTAAATTTTAAATATATTTTATATATTAGAAAAAATGATTTATTAAAATACATGTGTAATCCACGCGGATCTCACAAATTCAAGCGGGACGGATGCAAAGACATTTTGCGGCTCAAAATATTTAAACCTGTTACGGGATGGCTTAGCGGACGGGTTTGACCGGGTTAAGAATTTTATTTAAGTTATCCGATTCATGTAATTTTAGTTTTTTGCGATTTTGTGTGATTTGATAGTTCAAGATTTTGATAAAAATCTAAAGATCACTAATTAGGTTCACATTCTATCTAGATCCGCCATCACGTCAATCTAAAATTTATGGTGAAACGATTACTATTTTAAACTTCATAAACTTGATGAATTCAAACCAATATTAGTTTAAATGTTATACTAAATAAATATATTTAAAAATATAATAACTCAAACAAAAATTTCGTTCCGAGCAACAGCACGGGTTATTACTTAGTAATACTTAAATTGGCGGTAGAAATCACTTTTAAAACCTTTTCTAAAATATTTTGTTTTTGTTTTGTTTTTAGTGGTATATTATAAAATTAACAAAACAAGTATAATTAGATATGCTATATAGTTAATCATTACTTTGGCGGTTTGATTTTAGAGTTCGAGCTAGCCGATCGGGTTAATGACTGTCGGTAAAGAGAAGTGTGTGACCACTTTCCAAATATGAGATCATGTTTATGTTTATTTGGGAAAAGAGACAAGACCAAATTGTTAGAAGAGTTGGATTCGAATGCTCCATATTGCCCCCTTGCTTGTAATTCAGATAAAATAATCAAAATCTCTTCATTCACAACTTGTCATGTGTGATCTTCTTGGACACTTCGTGTGGATATTTTCTTTAAAGTAATAATATTTGTAAATTATAACTTATTATCTGTCCATTTTACAAAATCGGAGATCTATACGAAGGAAGGAACAAAAAACTCTCTCGGCAATTCATCATTGTATGTGAGTGAACCTTATATGATATATGGCGGCCGTCCACTGTCTCTTTTTTTTTTTTTTTTTTTCAGTCCCTGTTTTTGTAATCTTATACTAAAAATTTAAAATAAATACTTTATAATTTCTTTGCCCAATATATATATATATATATATATAGAGACTTAATAAATTTTCTTGGTCCACTTTGATCTCTAGCTTCTTCTTTTATTTCATTTTAAATTTCCGATTCATATGTAGCTTTTTATTATTATATTTAAAATTATTATTCTAGGTTAACTCGATATTTTGGTGCGTGTGCCTTTTTTCTTTTTTTCTTGTGTAAAAAAAATCACGTCCTTCTTATTGTAAGATATAGAATTGTTTAATTTAGATTCGGGTTTTTGATGTAAAATATCTACAGGTATAGGAATAGGTGTTAAAATCTCGAAGGAGATATAGATTAGATTGATTGCATGCTGCTGTCTTTTTTTGAGAACCTGAAAGAACAAAAACCTTTAAGAGCATCATTAGTGGAGTACCTCTCCTTAGTTACTCGTAGATTAATTTATCACATAAATAATAATAATTTAAGTAAAGCAATCTTAAGAGTATTTTTGCAAAATTATTCATTTACTAGAGAACCCAAAGAGGGTTGCTCAATCAACAAAATTTTATAAATTATTTATATTATTTATACAAAATCATCCCTCCATATGCTTGATAGATTTTTCTTGTTGCATTTGTAACAATATGCAAGTCTACATTTTTCCCCATCTCCCCATATGGTCAAGAAATATTGTACCAAGTATTACATCAATATAATGTAAAAGCATATGGTCAAGAAATAAGATGACCAAAACACAGCCACTCACATCCATCTATAGATAACATAAATGATGACACATTGTCTTTGACTTCGATAATGAACACAAAGAGGTAACAAATGTAAAACCACCTAAACTCTTGACATTGGTACACAAGTGAAAGTAAAACTACAAGGTTGGAGAGTTTTACAAGAGAGCGAGTTGGAGTTTTGGTCGATTAGGTTGAGGTTCTACTACCTCCATGTGAATACTCACCGTTTGCAAGACACCGTAAGATAAGCTTCCATCCATCTTAACAATCTGCTTCTCCTCATCTACGTACAATCACCACTCCTTTCTCACCCTTTGCTGTTAAATAAAGGGCCTTCGATTACATACCTGTAACAATCAATAGAGAAAGCTTACAAGCTATTCTTTAAGAACAAAGTTCATCTTTACATGGAAGATATACCAAAATCTTTATGCAATGAATCACCTTAATAGAGAAGTCAGTTATATCAAGTAGTAGTAGATTCGATTCAAAGTAATGAGCCAATGCTTTTGCAAGCATTTGCTGATAGAATTCTGCAAAGACAAAGAGCCAAACAGAAGTTACACCAAAATTTGAATGACAAAAAGATCCAAAGAGAACATAAAAGGATAGAGATGTTTACCGGCAGGTCCATATACAAGACAACAAAACTTCAAACATAGAAAACAGAAACAAATATATGGTTAAACAACCCGTCAGCTGGTGGTTGAACCAGAAGGAACGAACCTCCACCAGCATGCAGTAAGACCAACCTTCGTCGAGGAGGCATCACCGTAACCGTTCGACACTACCATTGTGTTGATGATTACTCTGCTTCTTTCATCCAGATCGAATTCATGCCACACGAACCTTAGGCCATGAGTTTCTCTTCACAAATCAGTAAATCACAATAAGGTACTATAGTGGCTTAGCCGCCATGAGTATCGGCTTCTCGCTCTTTAGCCACCACCAACTTGACCAATCATATCCCCTGCAACCACTGGGGACATCTTCTTCGAAACAAGATGGCATCTTAATCATGTCAAAACATATGATTAAATTGTCTTGTGAAACTACATAACGTGTAAACCAAAGATACGAACAATTAAAAAGAGAGTAATTAATCACAGAATCAGCTCAAAAGCAATATACAAACAATTAAATCAGAGTGAAGGTTCTTGCAGGACGATTAAATCAAGGTGGAAAATAAAGTAATTTAAATTACTTATTCGGCTATTCAACAAAGGCATGAAACGAAGTTAACAAACAAACTAACAAGATATGAAAAAAACCCCATGACTAACGATGGCGACCGTTTGACGGTGGCGATGCATCACTAACGACGGACAAAAAAACCTAACTATCGCTACCTGACGAGAAATGAAAACGAAACGAGATATGCATCAACCCTCCCGATTTCCGGAAAATTCAACCCATTTGATGTGAATCGATTGATGTCCCGATTTTCGCATCAATCGCATCTTTTTTCGCCGATGAATGAGAGAATAGAGAGAGAGTCCGAAAGAATAAAAAATAAATGGAAAAAAGTTTTTATATTTCATGTCCACCAATAAAAATGCGCCACGTCGCGTTTCAGGGGTGTTGCTTCAATTGCTTCAGCAATAAATACTCTGCTTGGACTGGGTGGTTTTTAATGGGAAATTGGGGCTGACACTGAGAGTAACTCAAAGAGAACCAGAAAAGATGGTCTAAGAGCTCAGAGAGCTAGCCTAGCTAAAGATCTCTCTCTCTTTCCTCTATGGCTCTATCTCTGCTCACATCGATCTCCGTTTCCATGATCCAACGGCTCCGATTAGCTCGCTTTTCAAGAAGACAAGAACCCTGAACAAAGCAAACTAGTCAAACATTATAATATCATCCAATATTGAGAGAGAACTGGTCAAACTACCTCTGATTTGCTGTTAGTTTTTCTTCCTTTACAACTTTTAATTTCGTTAGTATAGTGGTTAGTAATAGGGCTAATGTTGATAAGCATATACAGTATTGTAACACTGCTAATGACATTAAAAGTTCTAATGCTAGTAACGTTATCCACGTTAATCTATAAAAAAACACGTTAAAACCATGCATTTCAAAAGTATTATAAATTGATGTCAAGTATTTGTTCATTTCCATATTATTCTCTACGCATGCATATTGATTTGCTGTGTTAGAATATCTATATAACTTGCATTAATTGATGGACTGACCCAATTTGGTAAAGAATGACAAAGTTGGCTAAAACTTTTTTGAGCCTGAAAAGCAAAACCCCTAGAGGCCAAGACTGATGAGAAGTGATGCGAACTGCAAAGTGATGTAAAAATGAAGAGTACAATTCATTTTTTGTACCGTTTTTTTTTTCTCTCTGGATACTTACCGTTAAACTAACCAATAGTAATATTCATTTTTTCCTGACACCTATGCATTTTACCAGTTTCTTACTCAAAAGAAAACAAATGACTTTTTTTTTTTGGCATGTGATGGTCCAGGATCTAAGAACCCACCATTAATTTATCTATACGAGTAAAGGAAGTTAATGGAGTAAGGAAAACTATCAACTGTTAAAGTACTTCTTTTCATCTTTTTTATCCCGTTTGCATATTATCTTTTGCCCATAGTACTATATGCGAGAACGAGACATGTGAGACTAATCTTAACATCCATGATCTTAATTATTGTGCTCTTTTGGGCACATTAATATTTTGTTTGTTTTGGATTGTTGTACTTATAGTAAACGAGGTATAACTAATGAAAAAACACATATATCATTTGGTCACAAACCAATGGTTTTCTTTGTTATATATGAAATTTATATATATCCCCTATATACTTACGATGTCTTTATCTTCGATCGAGAGAGTAGATAATTTATGAAATTGCGTAAATCATTTTGCCCATGCAGAATATCTCATTTGACTTTGTACACTGTGATATTGAGCAAATATTTGTGTTTGACTAATAGTGCTAGTTAATTAGTTCGGATCTCATAAGATGCACTGGCCAAATCTTTAAGTTTTTGATCAAAAATAGGGAGTGATAGATCATATTCAGATTGATATAAAAAGCTACTAAGTATAGTAGATCAGATTTTTTTCTTAGATCATTTAGTCTGAGAAACTGATATATAACAAATATAAATTGATGGGCAAAAATTTTAAATTTTGAAATTAAAGATGGATTGTCTCTTTGTGTGTGGGGGTCCTCAGTGATCTGTAAAATCTGATGAGAAGGAATTGAATAAGTTTGGCAATACTAAGGTGGGGATGTTTTCTTCCTTTACCATTCTAAACCTATCTCTTCATCACTCTGTTCATCTCCTCTCTCTAAATCTCTCTCTCCCTCTGACTCACTTCCTATCTCTCAATCATGGATCCTCTCTTTCTCTCTCCTCTGGGAGAGATTATTGATATATCACATGCACAGTTGAAAGGATCACGAGTTACATTTTAGTATACTAGGGTTTCAAGAGATCTTGAATTTGTTTTGTCAATTGAGTCAACTTAGATTATTAGGATATAAAACCAACGAATCAGTGTTGGACTTATAATTATTTGATCGTTTGTAAATTCATACTACAAAAGCTGATCCACTGCCATTTATTTGGAAAAAAGCACTAATTCCTTTTGTCATGATCTATTTGAAATTATTAGTTTCTTTTGACGTTTTTCTCTTCTATATATATTTTTAAAGCTAACTGACTTTTTTTTTTGTCAATAGAAAAATTATATAACGCTAGTTAGCTTTTCAATGAGAAAATGTTGTATAACTTCTTAAGTTTATTGTATCAATAACTGTTTTCTACTGATTAATTTAATAAAATCATAAAATGATAACATTACTAAGATGAAAGATCATCTAACCTTTTTCGTTAGTGATTCTTTGATACAATATGGTTTTAGTTTAGGGGGTATGAAAAGAACATGAGAAATCCAAATTTTAACTTTTTTTCTTCTATAGTAAAGCCTTGATGAGATATAGGAAACCCTATATTTGAAAAGACTACAAGTAAAAGGATCTTATTTGTTCAACAATGATCATGATTTGTGTGGCTCTCACTCTCGAAAAAAATTATATAAATTAGGGTTTTATTTTTAATTTTCTGTGTTTCTCTAGTGGGGTAAGGAAATTGCAGATAGGGTTCGTTCTGACTGGGGCCGTCCAGTACCATTCCACATACACACACTTTGTCTCTTCTGTTTGGTTTCGTATGGGTGCCATGGACTCACGTGAACCTCTAAATTAATCAATTATACATTTACATATATTTTTAACTTTCTCTTATAAATTTTAATAACGACCATAGTACTATCAACTTTTTTTAATTGCAGATCAACTTTAGCCACGCAGCTTCTCGTTTGGATAGATAAACAATTAAGCCCGTTATAGCATTAGCATATCCAGAGAAACTTATAGATTCAATCTCATAGTATATGGTATATTGGAAGCAAAAAAAGAAGAAGAGAAGTTTGGGGTAAATTTTTGACATTTAGAAAATAAAAAACATATAACGGACACGATTATCATTACTATTACTTTTAAAATCTTTGGTAGAGGTATCCGGACTTGTCCGAAAGTAGGATTTTAGAACAGTATTTTTTATCCATATCGTCTAAAAATCACTGTACAAGTTGATGTATACATAAGACATAAGTACCCTGACTCTAGACTAACGTAAACCATATATATATAAAATAAAAGTATATAATAGCAACCATGTGTCTTTGGCTCGTGTCTCATCTCATTGCCTTTAAAAAGGATCAAACATAGTATAGCTTGGACTCTTTTTGCCGTCTATGATCTCTGTCAATCTCGCATCTTAACTCTATATATCTCTTTCTCTGTGTTTTCATTTCTCTTTCTCAGCAATGGGTTCGAATTTTCATTACTCTATAGATCTTAACGAAGATCAGAACCATCACGAACAACCCTTTTTCTATCCTCTTGGATCCTCTTCGTCTCTTCTTCATCATCATCATCAAGTCCCTTCTAATTCTTCATCTTCTTCCTCGTCCATTTCGTCTCTCTCCTCTTACCTCCCTTTCTTGATTAACTCTCAAGAAGATCAACATGTTGCCTACAACAACACATACCATGCTGATCATCTCCATCTTTCTCAACCCCTCAAGGTATATTTATAATTATATATCAACTTTAATTGTGTGTATAAATTTTATCCTTGCACGATCTTTGTTTTTTAGCTGCAAAATTATGCTTAATCATATAAATTTCTCAAAACAATTATTAATCTGAATTTGTTTGCAGAAAATTTTACATAAGAAAATTAATTTATTAAATAAAAAGGGGGAATCGAAGATATAAATAACTGTACGTATGTCAGATTTGTATTTCTTGCTTGGTCATAAACCTTGATCGTTGATATATATCAGGCCAAAATGTTTGTGCCTAACGGTGGATCATCATCATCATACGATCACATGGTGCCAAAGAAGGAGACAAGACTGAAACTAACGATAAGGAAAAAAGATCACGAAGACCAAACCAATACTCTTCGTCAAAACCCGACAAAACCCGATTCAGACTCCGACAAGTGGTTGATATCCCCAAAGATGCGGTTGATCAAGAAAACAATCACCAACAATAACCAGCCCACTGATCAGACTAATACTAATAATCAAAAAGGAAATGATCACTGCCCTCCAAATCATAAGACTAATTCGGAAGAAGCTCAGGATAAAGATCTCAATCTCAAGAAAGTCTTCACCAGGACAACCACAGCTGCGACCACCGAAAATCCCTACAATACGATCAATGAGATTGGTTACGGTAATAACAATGGCGTGATTAGGGTTTGCTCGGATTGTAACACGACCAAGACTCCTCTTTGGCGAAGTGGACCTCGAGGTCCCAAGGTAGTTAATGACACTATATGTAATTATGTCATACTATATATATATATATATATGTACCTAAGTTTAATTCATACCTTTAATATAAAACAACTAGGTATATGTTAAGAACGCAGAGATATTAGATTTATTTAAAGCTACTGCATCCTTTAGACATTAAAGCTTTAATCAATGATATACATGAGTCCAATATTTTATCACTTTGTTTTTGTCATCTATACGCGTACTAATTTTAATTTATTATTGCAGTCTCTTTGTAACGCATGTGGCATAAGGCAAAGAAAGGCGAGGCGAGCCGCTATGGCCGCGGCGCAGCTGCCGGTGATCAAGAGGTGGCGGTACCGGCCCGACTGCAACAATTACCGCTGAAAAGAAGTTGCAAAACAAGAAAAAGAGATCAAACGGAGGGGAAAAATACAATCTTTCTCCTTCAGTGGTGGCCAAGGCAAAAAGTGCAAGATCCAAGTGGAAGAGGAGGAGGAAATGGAAGTGGAAACGGTTGCCGGAGATTCTGAGATCAGCAAATCAACAACTTCTTCTAATTCTTCGATTTCGTCGAACAAATTTTGCTTCGATGATTTGACGATAATGTTAAGCAAAAGCTCAGCTTATCAACGAGTGTTCCCACAAGATGAGAAGGAGGCTGCTATTTTGCTCATGGCTCTGTCGTATGGAATGGTTCACGGTTGATCAGATAATCACGATCTCCTGATTACAAAAAGGTTTATTTTATAGTTATATAGACTATAGTGATAATAATAATAATAATAATAATTAATTGTTAAATCTCGGTGTGAGAAATTTAGTTTTTTCAGTTGGTCTAATATCAGGAGTCAAAAGATTTTATAATAAGTGTGTGAGAGTTTATTACGATAGCTATAATAGCTCTATATGTTTATGGAGATTTTGGTTTAGAGTTTGTGTCGTTGTTTCTTTTTTTTTTTTTTGATGGAGCATTATTCTTGTGCATCTACATCTTTATATTGTGTAACGAGATTTGATAAATAATATAATCAGTTAAGAGTAAATTTACTTATCTATTTATCTTTATACATATATCATCACTATTGAGATCAATCGTAAAGGATGACCGGCGTTAAAATGTACATATATTAATAGGTATAACATTCACAATTTCATTTTAATTTTTAAAGGTTATACTAACTACGTTGCTTAAGACATTGTCTTTTAGACTTGGATATCTATTGGATAAATCGGTTGTGGAAATATAATAAACACAAGATATATAAAAGGATGAGGGCAAAGATGATGATAGGGGATAATATGAATGTGTATATAAGACAAGAGATCATGTGTAAAGAAGATAATACGTTTGTGTTGCAATTTAAGGCGACGACATCATTCTTAAAAGAAGAGATCTTCAACATTTTGAAAGCCCACATATTTTCTCTTCTAGTTTTTCATAAAATTATCTTACTAATTAATTTATTTCCTACTTTTATAAAAACATATATGGGGTTGACCTATGTCTGAATCAGCCACATGAAGAGATGCTTTTTCCTTTTGTTTAGGGTCACTATGTATATAGTACAGTACTTGCTTGCCACGCCAATCATGGATGGATGATTATACACAGAATAAATTAAAGGCTAAAAAATAAAGGTTAAAAAATACCAGAATTGTTTTTATCTTTCAATAATATGTTCAGGATTACGTAACTTGATCTTAAAGTTCTCTAAACTGTATATAACATTTTCATGAACGTAAAATCGTCTCTAACAAATATTACTACACGCTCACAGAAAGAAAGTTTAAGCTTAATATCACAACATATTAAACCGATATATCACTACGTACCACATATATAGGGTTGACCTAGATCAATACGGTGACTCTTTCACTAAAACTAGAACCACTAGTGTCACCATCTCGTAGTTTAACACATATGTTAGTCTAGTTATCTAATTGAATGACTAATTTATTTATTTTACTCCACACTAATGACCTATTTATATTTACATATACATTTTTAAAATATTTCTGAAATAAATCTTGAAGTTTAAACTTATCTACAAGTATGTCATTGATATTAATTATTAGTTTAATAAAAATTTGTAAAACTTGTTGTCCAAAGTACTTTCTCTTACAAAAGCTCAAATCTACTGCTATCCTAAAATTTTGGGTCTGAGATTTTAAGAAGTTTTGGATCCAATATTTTCCCAGATCTTACTTATTTAGTCGGTAGAGACTAAAATAAATAAATATAATCAACTTTCTCGATATTAGAAGAAGAATGACACGACCCATATATCTCTCTCTATAACAAAAATTGTTATTTAATTTAATGTGCTCATTGCTAACATATCTATATACACATATGTATCATAATAATGAGAAAGGAAAAAATAGTATGGATCAACTGAAAGTTTAAAACGTCGATAATTAAAAAGACTATATGCACAACAAAATTGTATATTCCAAAGTCTAATTATAAATAGATGAAACAAACTAAATTACAATGTCACAATATAGTATACACATATAATTTTTAAAAAATTAAATAATTTCAAATACTACTCTCTCCGTTTCATAATATAGGATGTTTAGAGAAGTATTTTTGTTTCATAATATATGATGTTTCCAACTTTCTATGCAACTTTTAGATTAATTTTATATTTTGTATTATCCAGTCTTTTATGATTGGTTAAACTTTTTAAAAACAATTATTTCTTAATATGCGTGTTTTAACTAAAACATCATATATTTTGAAACGAAGAGAGTATTATCTATACATTGTAAATCAAATAGACACATAAAAAAAAGTCTGTACATTTTATACTACATAAATTTTAATTAACAATATGATATTCAAACTTCACTATAACACGATACACCACAAATATACTACTTATACTTATGCATTACATAATATATTGAGTTAACATATTGTTCACTTAAAGTTTATAAAACAGTATTTAAATTATTTTAAAGTTAAAAATAGTCTGGCTGTGTACCGCAGGTGAATATCTAATAGTTATGTAAAAACACATATTATTTTACATTTGAAAAAAATCCAATTAATCCAATAAAAACAAGAAACTTTTAACGAAAACATGCACATAAATACTTAATAATTGTTAACTATTCTATCATGGAACGTAAGATTAAGAAAACCCTAAACTGTTAAACTTTGCCTGTATGTATTCTCTTATATCATCATTGAATGAGGCAAAAAGCAATAAATGTTTTTGGCATATAGAGAAATTAATTAAACTCTCATCAAGAGAACACAGTAATAATAATGGGTCCCTTCTCAATTCCCTCAACATTCAAAAATCTAATTCCAACCACAAACATATATTTCCATCTAATCCTCTGTTTTTTTTTCCTCTTCTTTCATAACCATCAATTTCGTTTTTTTTTTTTGCTTCAATCCTGCGTGTGTGTGTGTCTCTGACGAATGCCAGGAACTATCCAAGTTTCAGGTAATAACAGAAAGAAAAAAAGGAAGACACTTTCAATTTCAGGCAAAACACCCTTTTTTTAACAAATGTTGTCTTTGTTCAATTCCTCAGTTTTGGGTCTTATTGACGATGTTCAGACATCTTCTCCTCCAGGTTCTTCAAACACTTCCATTAAAGGTCTTAATTTGACTATGTTCCCTTAAAAAAAACTCCTTAACATTTACTTGATGGACGAACATTACAAAAAAATTCTAATCTTTGTCTTCTTGTATCAGTTGCTATGGGGAAGCTAGAGTATCGAACCTCGGATTCAGGAGACTACATTTTGTAAATTTCTCTACTGATCCTTTTGAAGTTTCAAGTTTCTAAAATTTGGAACTTGTTTTTTGAAAGTGTGACACTTTCTTGCTTCTTTGCTTCAATGTGGTAACAGTCCAGTAACGAGGCTCCGAGAAAATCTGATTGTTAGTCTGTTAGATGTCAATGGAAACGGGATCCTGCACAGAGGTATCTTTGTTTAGAACTGTAGAGAATCATATTGCTAGGTTCTATAATTTTATTAGACATATTTGAGTTTCTGAATTTGGGGAGTTTTTGGAGATTATAGAGATAGAGACAAGAATGATAATAGAGAGTGGTTTCTTGGAAGAGAAACTTTCCTTCAATGGCTATGGAAATGTCCAATTGAAAATGCAGTTTGTTCTAACCGAAGAAGATCGAAATCGCATTCGTTTCTTGGTACAAACCAAATTCATTGTCTTCATATGTTCTGTTTCATTAAGCTCTGCAAAATTCAAATCTTGATTAAGTCCATTGGTTTTGATTGCTTTGGAAGAGACAATCAGCATTGCAAAAGAAGCACGAGGAGCTTGTCAATGGCACTTCTTTTACCAAATCTAAGAGCATTGCTTCAGGTTTAATCCATGAAAAGAAATAAGAACTTGCTTCTTCTCTGTTTTTTTGGTTGACATGGTTAAGTTGTGTTTCTAAATGTTTGTTTTGTTTTCCGGCTTTTCTTGCTCTTGATATGATGAGAGATCTGTCTTCTTTAAGTCCAATGCAAACCCGAGACATCGTGGCTGTTACTAATCCTAAGAAAAATCTTGGTCTGTCTCGAGAAACCGAGCTTGAAGTATGACTAATCATCATTTTGATAATGGTATCACTTGTACAAATTTCAAAAGATTTTTTTCTTTGGCCACTAATTTTCAACCTGATGTAGACTAGTGCAGATAAATCAAATCTTATAATGTGGAAGCCTGAAGTAAATGAAACTGTTCAGCCAAAAAAAGAAGAGAAGCCGAAGATTCAGCTATCTTCTTCTTATGTTTCCTCAAGTAAGAAGCTTCCGGAGATTAAGAAACCGGAGAGTACTGTGTTGTTAGTGAATCAAGAAGATAAGGGCTTGAACATACAGGAAAGAAACCCTAAACGGGAGTCAATGAGGCGGAGTATGTCAGAGACAAATTTGACCAATGTGCGGAAAATGATTAGCAACTTTGAGGTCAAAGTTACTCCTCAGGTATTTTTTTTTTGGAATGGTTTTGAGTTATGAGTCTCTGTGATCAAGATGTTTTAAAACTTTTTGATTAAGATTGTCTAGATCTTTTGACAGGATACTAAAATTCGGAAAACAAAGATTCAAACTGGTTCTTGTAAAGATGTGGAGGAGAAAACTAAGGCGCAGTCACAACAGGAAAGCGCTGTGACTCTAGAGAAACCGGAAGAAAGGAAGATAAGCTCTAAAGATATGGAGAAGCCAATGTGTATAGAGGACACAGAGAGATGTGATGATTTAGTAATAGTTTCAAGAGATGAAAGGACAATAGTTATAGAGGAGAAGAGTGACTCTTTAAGTAAGCAGAGGCGAAAAAGAAGCTCTGTGGTAGAAGTACGAGATGGTGAGAAGAAACCAAACAAATCTGTGCGCTTTAAGGATTCTCAACTTGAGAATGCAAGAGGATCCCGTCTCTGGATATTTCCAGATGAGGCAAAAGATTTATCTTGCGAAAAACAGATTTTGGAACAAGACATTTGGATTTGGCAGAAGCAGATTTGTTACAAAAGAACAGAGAAGAGTCTACTACGGAAAACATCGGTGAGGTACAAAAGCAATGACATGTACTCTGTAGTGGTTTTTACAATCTTTGTATGATATATCTCAGACATTTTTGTTTACCTGGTATATCTTTTCAGAGGGGGATCAGCTGCAGAAGTATGGCAAAAGTGATTAGCCACAATAAGTGGAAGAACAATGAGAGATCAAAGAAACATAAGACTGAGAATTCTGCAGATTCAGAAAGTTCACATGGACCTGGTGGGCAGGTGACTTTATCAATCGACATGTTTCATTCATGACTTACGATAAACCAAAATCTTATCATCATAATCATAGTAATTTTTTCAGGTAATGCGTGCGTTGATCGTGGCGGGGTTTGCAGGGTTAGTGTTTTTGACACGGCAAAGAACTTAAACAGGTTAGTGTTCTGCATAAACATATGAAGACCGTTTCGGTTTTGTTTTGTTTTGTTTCTTGTTGTGGAAGAAATTAAAAGTAAATTTCTTGTGTTATAAGCTTTCCTTGATTATTTTCTTGCTTTTTTGCAGACCAGCTGCATTTGAGATGGTAATATTGGATTCAATTCTTTTTTAAAACCAGAGTACCAGACTGTTATACATGTATTATTGCACATAATAAAAGGTTTCAGTTATCCTTTATAGGCGATCAAACAAAAAATCAAGCTTTGAGCCTAGGTGATTGATTACACGCATTGTTAAAACAAATTGTTACAGTCAAAACCAGACAATAGAATTCGTAGAGGATCCCTGTTATTCGAACCAAACTTTTATCAAAACCAGACAATAGAATTCGTAGAGGATCCCTGTTATTCGAACCAAACTTTTATAATATACTAGACGAGGACCCGCCCGATGTGCGGATTTAAAGTTTCATAAATTAAATTTAACAAAAATATATTAAAATTTATTGTATATTATTTATAAATTTTATTTTTGTTATAATACACCGATTTATATCTATTTACAAATATTTTATGTATGTTACTATTAAAAGTGTAGTTTTACATCTAAATATATCCTTTATCACCACCTAGAAATTGTCTATATAAACACATTAAGCCAACTATTTTACTTTCACTTCTGCATAGTTTTTTAATTACTAAAATTGTTGGCTCAAAAAATATTTTGAATTAAAAATATATTACATAATATATTAATCAATGATGTATCATCACAATAATGTATGACCACCATGGAGAAAACCTCGGTTCCGCCCTCATCCCTTATGGAGAGAACCTTACGTCCAACCTCATCCATCATGGAGAGAACCTTGGTTCCACCTTTCTCCCTCGGGAAATAACCTTGCGTCCAACCTCTTCCACCTTCCTCCGGGAGATAACCTGTGTGTAAACTTCTCCACCACAGAGAAAATCTCGGCTCGCCTCCTCCGTGTGGAGAGAACATATTCACGTCTTTTTGCTATCTCAAAATGGCTTGCTCCGTCAACCAATGAAAGTAAAAACATTTTTCTAGCGTCACAAAATCTTTTGATAGTAACAAATGTTAAATTCCCAATGTATTTGTGGAAGTGTCTTTGACACACTATGATGTAGCTCTGTCTCTGTAATGCCTCAACCGTCACCTTGCTTACTGACCTCATGTCCACTCTCAGTCCATGAATCCACCTTCCTAAGTGGGCCCTATATCTATTCCCGGCCCATGGAGCCACCCATATTCGATGGCCGGTTTGTTACGTCGGGAGGCTTTAAAAACTTGTTTGCCGACCCTACAAATCAACAAATGATATTTTTTGTGGTTTGTCCTCACTCGCACAGTTCGACAATCACTTTTAGGAAGGTCACCAATCATGAATTTATCTCAGACCTCGACCAAAAAAATAAGTGCATTTTATGTGGCCAAATCAATTCTTTTAAACCTTTCCGCAAACCAGGTGTCACAGTATTTGAGCTCCTATGGATCTATTAACAACGATTTATGTTTTTCCAATCTATCTATCTATGTTTGTTGTAAACTTGTGTTTGATTAACCTATTTTATCCATCCATTAGGTTAATGAGCTTCTACTCTTCCATTGGAATTGAATGAATAATGGTAACAATTATGTTTGCAAAAAAAAGAAGGATTTATGACCAACCAATCAAGGATGAGAAATTTAAAGAAAATTAATTTGACATAATTAAAGAAATAATAGAATATTATAAGCACGATAATATATGAATCCCAAATAATTGAAAGATTAAAATATACACTAAATAAAACAATCTAAAAATACTATAATAAATTTTAAAATACAGTATTAACAAAGAAGACGCATATATTAATATTTTTTTTGGTCAATATATTAATCTTACATATTCCCAACTAAAAAATGAGAAAGTAGGTGAAAATTTTGGTTTTAAAAATTAAAAAAAAATTTACCTTCCCATTAAAAAAAATTTCCCAATTAAACAAAGTTGAGAGTAGTGTTTTTTAATCAATTATTTAAATATGAGATGATCTATGTTTATATAGAAATGAGTATTTACAAAATTTAGAATTAATAATTAACTATATATTTTCCTTACCTTTTTTATTTTTTGTAGAATTAATAACTTAAAATTAAAAATAAGTAAATAATATTATAATTTCGAATTTTATGAAATATATATATATATAGATCTTATTATATAAAGTATGGTTTCAAAAGTTACTAATTCATAAGATTGCGACATGTGTCAAAATCTACGACATGTGTCAAAATCTTCTTATATTGTAGATTTTTCAAAATCTTCTTATATTGTAGATTTTTAAATATTAAAATGTAATAAAATATAAATTAAAAAGTTAAAAAAAAATTATACAGATAATTTTACAATAAAGATACACGTAGTTATCCTAGAGAAAATCCTAAAAATACTACAATAATTCAACTTTAAAAAACAATCCTACATCATATTAAATTACTTGGCATAATATTAAAAGAAAAAGAATCTTATTATATAAATTTGAGTTTTGAAAGTTAGTCATTAACAAGATTTTGACATGTGTACAAGTTAATGTAATATGAGAGATTTGAAATTTCAACAGAAAACAAAATATTTTGTTTTAAATAATATTAATAATATAAAAGATAATTATCAAAAAATTACAAAAATTTAAAAGTCTTTTTTAAAACAAATAATTATAAAGAGATTATATATATATTCATAAATTTCGAAATTATAGCATTATTTACTTATTTTTAATTTAAAGTTATTAATTCTACAAAAACAACAGAAAAGAGATTACGAAAAATATACAGTTAACTATTTATTCTAAATTTTGTAAATGCTCACTTCTATGTAAATATAGATCGTCTCATATTTTTCATATAACAAAATAAATTATTCAAAAAACTGCTTTCAACTTTGTTCTATTTGTTAAAAAAAATTTAATGGGAAAGTAAATTTTTTTTTTTTTTACCAAAATTTTCTTCTACTTTCTCCTTTTTCAGTTCGGAATAGATAAGATTAATATATTGACCAAAAAAAGATTAATATATGCGTCTTTTTTTCTAATATTGTATTTTATAATTTATTACAGTATTTTTAGATTCTTTTATTTAATTTATATTTTCATCTTTGAATTACTTGGGATTTATATATTACCGTGATTATAATTTTCTATTATTTCTTTAATTATGTCAAATCAATTTTTTTCTAATTTCTCAACTTTGAGTGGTTGGTCATAGACACTTTTTTTTTGTGCATACATAATTATTAACATTCATTCATATCCCAAAAGAAGATAACGAGTAGAAGCTCATCAACCTAATGGCTGGATAAAATAGGCTAATGAATACAAGCTTACAACAAAAATAGATAGATTGGATATACATAAATCATTGCTGAAAGATCCATATGAGCTTGGAGACTGTGACACCCTGGTTTGCAGAAAGGTTTAAAAGAATTGATTTGGCCACCTACGTCACCAAAGTGCACTTAGTTTTTCGGTCAGGTATCCTGAGAGAACTCCAGAGTTAAGCGTGCTTGAGTTGGAGTAGTTTCGTAATGGTTGAGCTTCTGGGAAGTGATTGTAGGAACTGCGCGAGTGAGGAAAAAACACAGATAAATATTATGTGGTGATTTGTAGGGTTGGTAAAGTATTTAAAGCCTCCCAGATGTAACAAACCGGCCGTCGAGTATGGATGGGCCCACGGATCGGAAGTGGACGTGGGGCCCATTAAGGAAGGTGGCTGTCAGGGCGTTACAAAGACAGAGGCTACATCATGGTATGTCAAAGAAGCTTCCATGAATACATCAAGAAATTTAACATTAGTTACTATCAAAAGATTTTATGACGTTAGAAAATGGTGTTTAGTTTCTTTGGTTGTCGGAGTAAACCATTTTGAGATAGCTAAAAAATGTGAACATGTTCTCTCCACATAGAAGGAGTGGGGAGCCGAGGTTCTCTCTATGATGAGGAGGTTGGTCGCAAGGTTATCACCCCGAGGAAAGAAGGTAAAGAAGGTTGGACGCATGTTATCTCTCCAAGGAAGGAAGGCGGAACCAAGGTTTTCTCCATGATAGATGAGGTTGGACACAAGGTTCTCTCCATAAAAGAGGGAGGAGGGCGGATCTGAAGTTCTCTTCATGGTTGGTAATACACTATTGTGATGATACATCATTGATTAATATACTTTTTTTAACAATAATTGATTAGTATACTATGTAATATTTTTTATTTGAAATATTTTTGAGCCAACAATTTTTGTAATTAAGAAAAAAAGCGAAAGTGAAAGTAAAGAGATATATAATAGTTGGCTTAATGTGTTCATATAAACATTTTTTAGGTGGTGGTAACGAATATATTTGTAACCTACAATATATTTAGGTGTAAAAATATACTTTTAATAGTAAAATATATAAAAAAATTTGTAAATAGATATAAATCAGTGTATTATAGCAAAAAAATTATATATTACATACAACAAAATATAATATATTTTTGGTAAATTTTTTTTTTTACAAAATTTTAAACCCGCACATCGGGCGGGTCCTTATCTAGTATATATATATAATCTCCTTATAATTATTTTAAAAACTTTGTATTTTTTGTAAAGTCTGTAATTTTTGATAATTATCTTCTTACATTATTAATATTTTAAAACAAAACAATTTAGTATTTACAAAATTTAGAATTAATAATTAACTATATATTTTCCTTACCTTTTTATTTTGTAAAATTAATAACTTAAAATTAAAAATAAGTAAATAATATTATAATTTCGAATTTTATGAAATATATATATTTATATATATATAATCTTAAATTATTTTAAAAAACTTTGTATTTTTTTTGTAAAGTCTGTAATTTTTTATAATTATCTTCTTACATTATTAATATTTTTAAAATAAAATATTTTATTTTTATTGTAATTAAATTACTCTTATTAAATATTAACTTTTACACATGTCAGAATCTGAGATTGATAACTTAACACATGTTAAAATCTTGTTAATGACTAATTTTCAAAACCCAACTTTATATAATAAGATATTGGAGTAACACTCTTAAACCCAAACTTTAATATAGATGTAATGGACACAGTAGTATCAATAATATGCTTATCTAGCTTAAAAAAAAAAAGTTAAGCTTTAAACTTGATGATTGGATTACACATACTGAAATAAAATAAAAATAAGAGTTTATAGTTAGGGTTAATGATGTTTTTCCTTTGACCAATTCTTCTGAATACCGATTGATAAAACAGAAAACAAATTGGTTAAATTTGAGAAACATGCATATATAAAAGGGTTGTTTTAAAATTACTACAATGAATAAGGATCGTAGATAAAAATAAAATAAAAATTAAATTGTCTATATAACAAAGAGGCCCATTAAAACTTAGTCATAAACGGGTTAGCTGAATATTAAAAGTACAGCCCACATAAATTTTCATAAGTGGAAAACAATATTTCTTTTCGAGATAATTTGTATAAGAATATTGCATCTTATCATTGACAGTATTTTTATTTTATAAGATATGTTGTTTAACTTTTGCAATGAAACTTCTTAATAATATCAATTTTGTTTTCAGTTGATTAATTTGAAAGAATGTAGAAAACAAATTGTGTATATTGGAAGATAACATTTCATATGTATATGAAAAGAACATTTATAGTCACATCTGGAGGTTGTTAGAGCTAAAATTCAATGCTATAATTAGTTTTGAAAGAAAAGGCTAACGAAATTATATTTTGAAATTGAATTCAACAACTAACTTGCCGAAAAGGTTAACTAATATGTTCTCCTAAGAGACAGGAACCATAATTATCCTTCTCTCTCTCGATCGACGTCACATGTTACTATGTTAGACTCTCCTTCCACGATTTTTTATATATAAAAAACAACAAAATTTTATTCGCCATTTATATAATTGATGACAAAATAAACATTTTTTTTGTTTTCTTTTTGTTTATTAACATATTAATATTTCTTATAATTTACAAAAAAATATCTAGCTCTTCATGTTATTTTTATTTTTCCAATTTGTGTGACAAAGAAACATAGTATGTGTAGAGTTTTATTCCCTACGAAACTAAGATATCTAGGAAATGGGTTATATATATATATATATATTTTTTTTTTTGGACAAACAGAAATGGCTTATATATAAACAAAATGATCCGTTAGAATTTAGATATAACAAGAGCTCTTGTATAATAGAAACCAAATATATGTGAAATGATCTAGATAGGATATTTTCTTTCTTGGCATTAATTTTATCGACCACACACTAGAAGAATAGTTGTGTATAGTTACCATTTTATTTGTAGGTATTACACAATTTTCGTAGCAAAAAAATATCTGTTACTATCTAGCTACAAAAAAATTTAGTAATTATTTGGTCGTAGCAAATTTTTCCTTCGTCACTAATTGTAATAATTTGTTACAAATTTGTTACGAGTTGATTAGTAGCAACTAGCTACTTGTGACAAAAATCTGTAGCTAATTAGTTACACATTGAGATGGGAAATTCCGTATCAAGTAGTTACAAAAGCCACACCCTTACATAGCTAATTTGTTACAGATACTTTCGCAAACATTTGTAACACAACAATCTACACAGTGACTTGTCATAAACTTGTTACAAATTGAAATGATATGTTTGTGGCTTAATAGTAACAGTTCCTAAGGAGTAGTTTTGGATAATTTGACAAATTAAACAAAAATACCAAAATTTTATTAAATTTATATAAAACAATGGTACAAAATATCATTAGAAAGTAAAAATCTAATACTAAAAGTTCAAAGTTCAAAGTTCAAACCTTTGAGAAAAGTAAAGAATATCTAAAAGTAGCAGCAACTCTAGAATCAGCAATTTTCCGTGGTTGTGTACAAACAATCGACTCAATAGCAGCAACACTAGAATCATCAAAGAACTGAACCAACTGAGTGCTCTTCCCTGAACCAGTTTATCTGCAAACACCATTAAATGAATTATTACACACTCAAACACAGATTCATTTAAATACAGAGAAAAGTGAAACTTAGCAGAAAACAGGAACTGCTACTAGACAAGACACCATCATAATAACTCAGATCACTGTTAAATGATAACATATATACAAGTTGGGTTGTAAGAGACTAAAGATGACGACAGATCTTTTTCCAATTGCAAAAGGTTATATATGAAAAGAAGGAAAATTATATAACCCGAGTATCAAATATATCGAGTCACGAGTGGTCCGATACTGATCAGATCCCTCATTCAAGTCAAGTTTTTCCATACGGGTAGAACAAGCTTCCAGCAACTGCTGAGAGGCCAACCTGCATAGGAGCAGCAACAACCATTACCATCGACAATAAAAGCTATCTACTATACACATGTCATCGATTATAAAAGAAAATGAATGTATACGTTGATGTCGACGAACCCATGGCAGTGGTAGTCTTTTTCTTTCTAGGATAATAAATAAGAGTCAACTTCGGCTCTGGCTGTTATAAATTGTATAAAGATGTTCTAGTTAAGAAACAAATCAATCAATAATTAAAATAAAACAAAATAAAAATCCCCTAGCGATAACAGAAAATTAATTCTCAATTCCGATTTGCAAAGGTAGACTATATGTATATGAGAAGGAAGAAGTCAATCACCCTGTTCAGCACAGACTGAAGCCAATCCTGATCGAGAGAATCCATCCAGGCCTGAACCAACTGAGTGCTCATCCCTGAACCAGTTTCTCCAATTAATAATGTTACCTGCAAACACCATTAAAATAAATTATTACACACTCAAACACAAATTTATTTAAATACAGAGAAAAGTGAAACTTAGCAGAAAACAGGAACTGCTACTAGACAAGACACCATCATAATAACTCAGATCACTGTTAAATGATAACATATATACAAGTTGGGTTGTAAGAGACTAAAGATGACGACAGATCTTTTTCCAATTGCAAAAGGTTATATATGAAAAGAAGGAAAATTATATAACCTGAGTATCAAATATATCAGAGTCACGAGTGGTCTGATACTGATCAGATCCCTCATTCAAGTCAAGTTTTTCCATACGGGTAGAACAAGCTTCCAGCAACTGCTGAGAGGCCAACCTGCATATATAGGAGCAGCAACAACCATTACCATCGACAATAAAAGCTATCTACTATACACATGTCATCGATTATAAAAAGAAAATGAATGTATACGTTGATGTCGACGAACCCATGGCAGTGGTAGTCTTTTTCTTTCTAGGATAATAAATAAGAGTCAACTTCGGCTCTGGCTGTTATAAATTGTATAAAGATGTTCTAGTTAAGAAACAAATCAATCAATAATTAAAATAAAACAAAATAAAAATCCCTAGCGATAACAGAAAATTAATTCTCAATTCCGATTTGCAAAGGTAGACTATATGTATATGAGAAGGAAGAAGTCAATCACCCTGTTCACACAGACTGAAGCCAATCCTGATCGAGAGAATCCATCCAGGCCTGAACCAACTGAGTGCTCATCCCTGAACCAGTTTCTCCAATTAATAATGTTACCTGCAAACACCATTAAAATAAATTATTACACACTCAAACACAAATTTATTTAAATACGAGAAAACTGAAACTTAGCAGAAAACAGAACTACTACTAGACAAGACACCATCATAATAACTCAGATCACTGTTAAATGATAACCTGTAATTAAGAGTCAAAGGCTTTGAATTGCACATTTAGACACTAGAAGATGATTCTCAAATGTTCCCAAGCTGTCAACGATAACTAGAAATGCATACGAATTTCAAAGATCACTAAGTCAAATTTGAGAAACTTTAGAGATACATGTTCACCAGGAATCCGCTTCTAGTGTCTAAATTTTATAGATACCTGTTCAAAGATAACCATCCTTAATGTCGTAAAGCAAACAAGGTAGTTTAAAAGCACCAAAACCTAAACACAAGAGTAAAAAGAAACAAAAACCATTGCAGCCATTCCTTTAGTTGTCAAAATGTAACGAACATGAATAAGACCATAAAGCATCTCAGCAGCTGATTCCACCATTTCATTCTGTTCTTTTGTAAACATCTCACCTAAATCCCCCAAAAGAATAAGATACTCAGGCCAAAAGTTTCTAACTTTTAGAATGTAGTTTAACAAAAGGAAGAGGGGTCACACTTACTGTTGGAAGATTCGGCATCTAAAATGAGATTAAGAACATTATCATAGTAAGGAACTTGACCACTTAATTAATCCACAAAGATTGAAATTATCTTGAATATAATCTTCATCGACTTCACAGAAGAAATCATTGCCTCTCAAATTACAGAACCAAGAGATCCACGATGAATCATCACCTTCCGATCCACTCAATAAAAATGCAATTAAAATTAAACTACGAAAACAAAAACCATAGATATGAAAGAATGAAGGAAACGACTAACCATGGGAAGCTGAGATTTAGCAGTGGAGGTAGATGTGAATGAAAAGAGATCTTTGTCTTTAGAAGTGAGAACCCCAAATATGGTGGAAGCTGAAGACTTCTCTAGTTTCTTATTGATACATCGTTGATTCGTTTGTGATCAATAGCTCCACCAAGGATTTTCGATCTTGACGACCCACCACCACCACCTCCTCCTCCACTAGGTTCTTTGTACATAATTCGATTCCTCCAGAACAACAACTCAAAATTTGGAGCTTTAGATTCCTAAAGTCTCAAACTTTGATAGATAGGCAAGGAGAGAGACGGAGAAATCTAGGGTTTTCTTATTTTTTATTTTTTTAATTTTAAGTTTATATCAATTTTTTGGTTACAGAGTGGAGGACAATACATTATTTTACTACAATTCGTGACAATTTCTCTTGTATACACTATGGTTACAACATATTTTATCCCTAAATTTGTAGCAAGTTTATTACAAAATTATCTTGGTATCTATTTGTCATAATTTAGCTACATTTAGTAACTAATTTGCAACAAAACTTATTATCTAATAATTTGTCACTAATTCGTAACTTTGTGTAGTTAATATTTGTTATTAACTTTTGTGTAGCAAAAAAGCGTGGCTATATAATCAAATTCTTCTAGTGACATGATTTGGATCTTTCAAAAGATATGTAGGCTTTTGGATTTTTTTTTTTTTTTTTTGAGTAACAATGAAATAATTTGAACCCTCATATGTGTATAGTCCATTGATAAGCATAGGACCCGCCAAAAGAAGTTGGGTGAAATGTCTTTGTAACTTAAAAGTGATTATTGGTGTCTTGACATGATAACCAGGGACCACTCACACCCATAGTAATTATTTTTACTACCTCAATGGAGTGTATCAACCAATGGTTCCCCATATAGAAACAAGGGAATTTTACTAAATCTACCACATTGACTATAGAAGTTTTCGATTCTACCACATCTCCAAAACCTTTCCTAATCTACCACATTGACAATGAGTTTAATGACCCTTATATCCCCATTAGCTGAGGCTGCAAGAAAACGTAGATATTGGGCAAGGACAGACTACCTAGGAAGCTAGGACTTGGCATTAATTACATGGGTAACGTGAATTGGCATTAAATATAAACAAAGGGGGGATTGTTGGGTAAAAGGAAGCAAGAGTATAAAAAGAGGAAGAGGTATAAAAAGAGGAATTTTCGACATTGGAGAGGAAAGTTGTATTTAAGTAGACAAAAGCATTTAATAGACAAATGTATTTAAGTAGACAAAAGCATTTAATAGACAAATGTATTTAAGTAGACAAGAGTGTTTATAGACTTGTAATGGAAATAGGAATATAGAACATAAGCATGGATAGACAAGAGTATTTAACCAGACTTGTCATGGAGACAAGAGTATAGAGTGTTTAAGTAGACAAGAGTATTTAATAGACAAATGTATTTAAGTAGACAAAAACATTTAATAGACAAATGTATTTAAGTAGACAAGAGTGTAGTATTTAAGTAGACAAGAGTATTTAATAGACAAATGTATTTAAGTAGACAAAATCATTTAAGAGACAAATGTATTTAAGTAGACAAGAATGTTTAGACTTGTAATGGAGACATGAGTATAGAACATAAGCATGAATAGACAAGAGTATTTAACCAGACTTGTCATGGAGACAAGAGTATAGAGTATTTAAGTAGACAAATGTGTTTAATATCGGAAATGTCGACTATATAATAGAGAACTCGAAAGTTAATGGTAATAAGTTCATAATTCAATAGAGAAGGTGTTATGTTTAGCATTGCAACTTGAGTGATATCATTAAGCTTGTGGACGAGCCTAATTATGAGTGGACAATAAACAACCTCGTAGACAATTTATCATTATCACAATGTGGACCACAAAATAAATGATGGACACAGTATCAGTAGACATAATGGTCTAGTCTTAAAGCAAATTTAAAATGAAAATGCAGTACTTAAAAAAGTTACAATCTCGAAAGAAAAATTCAAAGAAGGGAAAAGAAAGGCCTTGATAGTAGATGAGAGATATCGATAGTAGTAGATGAGAGATGAGAGATGAGAGATGAGAGATATCGATAATAAATGCACCCAATGAAAAAACAGAAAAATAAATAATTTTTTTTTACAGGAAAATATGAAAAGACAAGACATGCACACTGACAAAACATTTAAATTAATTCTTTGTTTACACAAACCTTTGACAACATTGACCCGGGTTATAAACGTAATTCAACTTTTACAATGTGGTATATTAGAAAAAGTCTAACCAAATGTGGTAGAACCCACAACTTTAGTTAACAAATGTGGCAATTTTGTTAAAAAACTCTAGAAACAAATATACGTATTTTTGATAAATACGAAATGTATGTATAATAATAATATATTCACCTAAGGTAATGTGATTCGAGTTCACATTGGACTATCAAATGGGGTGGGTTTTAGGTGTGGAGTTTTCAATTCCTTTTTTTTTATATATATAGTTTGTGATAAGGTTTTATTTTAAAACCCTAGTTTTAGAACAAGAAAAACAAGCAATAAACCATATTTAGGCCACCTGACTTAGGTTCACCTAAACTCTAATGCCGTATGAGGAATTAATCACGAGCTTCCAATTTAGAAAACAATTGATAATGAGTCAACTCATATACGGATATACGTACCTTGTTTGTTTACTTAAAGTTATATTGCAATTCCGACTAAATATATTCCTAACATATAATATTTTCTTGATTCGAATTGGGATTCCAATATAAGAATCCCAAGTAAGAAAGAAAAGCTATTCCTATAAGAGTATTTGCACCCAATCGTAAAAAGTTTTATAGCAATTAAGAAATAGTAATGCAAACAAAATATGATTGTGTGAATACTTTTTGAACTTGTTTGGACGATTATTCTCTTCATCTTTTGTAACGTAGATATCTTTGTTTACAAACATATTTTGTTGACATCTATATATATAAAGTGTAGTTTCCTCACTTCTGGTGCTGCCACCTCAGCATTTCCTTCAGTTTAATAAGGCCAATTTTTGGACACAACCCATTAAGTAATTCCTTTAGTTTGCTAAGCCCAAATTTTTGCCACAACCTACTAAGCAATTCTCTTCTTCTTTGTTTCATATATCTTAAAAACCCAATCAATTACTAATAATTGTTTTATATGCCGTCGAAGTAAACCCCTTAAATGTTTAGAACCCCGCCGTCTGCCGTTGTGCGATCTAAAGGGCCTCTCCGTCGAAATAAAATTAATGCTCGCAAATCCTCTACACCTTTTCACTTTTTTCCCTGGCTTCCATCTCCATCGTAACGTCTTCCTCTAAAACGGTGATTCAAGTCTTTCAATGCCGTCTCTTTCAACTGAAGTCCCACTATTTTTTATTCAATTTTTGTAAGTGTAAGTTCTATATAATGTCATCTTCTCCAATTTCATGCCTCTTATAATTTAATTTCTCTCTGAAATTTCTCCTTACTAACATGGATTTCATTGTTGTGTCTTTCGCAAATCTCAAATCTGGCCGCCAACACCAACAGATCGTTGGGAGAAACCACAGCTTTTGATCAGGTCAACGAGTCTTTCGGTATCTTTCCGAAAGAGTTTTTCAGGTTCCAGAGTCGTGACCAGTTGGTTTCTCTTGCCAACACCAATACAGATCTTCCAGGTTTGTATATGTATTTACTCTTTCAATATTTCCCTGTTTCAATATTTAGTCCATCTCTGAAAGCTTAAGTTTCATAATCGATCGCTCATAAGTTGCCTTCCTTTTAAAATTTTGAACCAAATTCTCCAAATTGAAGTAACACCTACATTAGTTCTACATTACTTTAAGAAGGTGCGTCTTAAATTTTTCTATTAGATTTAAATTTTTGGTGACGTTATTTTAATCTATAGCCTTATGGTTTCGCCTACATGCCTGTTTTCACATAAGATGTCAAGGGCCAAGTACAGGGGCCAAGTATGTTGCAGCAAAGCATATGGAAATGGAATGACACAAACCTTGGAGAGGAGTCCATCTATGCCTTGAAAGGTCTGTCCCTCACCGACTTACATCTCTTTGATTCACTTCTTAATATGGTTCTTATAGTAACCCTCTTTCTTGCTTTCAACACATGTATTCTACTATGAAAGTGGGGAGAAAGTGCGCCTAAGTGCTTTTGACGATCATGCGACCTCACTGGAGAAGATTTTTAGCGAGAAAGAAGGTGGGGCTTTCATATTGTTAGCTTTGAGAAAACGAACAGGTAATGAATGCTTGAAATCTGTTATTCTGATTTGCAAAAAACAGACCAATCTCTCTTAAAACTGTAGTTGTGATTTGGTTTAGTGTTTGGTCACGTGAGCTGCGTCATGCCGTTAACGTAAGAGAATGAGGAGAGAGTGCTAGACGAAGTAAGGCCGTCACTAATGGCTGACAGAGGAAACGTGGCGCTGCACGAGATCGACGGGCTTGTGGTGGTTTTAAAGCTACAAGGAGCTTGTGGCTCGTGTCCTAGCTCATTATTGACGTTGAAAATGGGAATTGAGAGTCGGCTACGAGACAAAATTCTAGAGATCATGTCCATTGAGCAGTTTCTTGAATCTGAGACAGGAGGGTTAGAGCTAAACAATGAGAACATCGAAAAGGTTTGTTTTTTTAAAAACGTTTTAGTTGTTTTTAATTTAGCGTCTTGTGTTTTGTAATCGATCTGAATAGGCCCTTTTTGGGTTTGTTGTTCAATTAAGGTTCTCTCCGAGTTAAGGCCGTACCTAGAGGTGGGGGGCTTTGATTTGGTTGAGATTGATGGTTACGTGGTTAAGGTTCGGCTCACTGGACCAGCTGCTGGAGTTATGACTGTTCGTGTCACCTGTTAATATTTAACTTATTACGTTTTTCATTTTGTCTGTTAGTTACTTGGTTTAACAAACTCACATATGAAAAACATATTTAAAAACATCATTGTTTGACAAATTTTGTTATTTTATTTTCCTTTCTTTATTAATGAAGTTTTCGACTCGCATACCACTTTTCTACAATTCATAATTTGACTCAACTATTACAAGCTTGAAAAAAGGACTCCTTAATTACTAAGTTTGAGTAAGAATTAAAGGTTAAGCATTTTCAATTTTCATCAATAACTAATTTTCCCTTATCGTATACGATTTCGATTTATCTTATATTCTAAATTATTGTTAACTAAATCTCAAGGGCTCTACAAAATGTGGAATATTGATGCTCGCAAGATAGGAAAGCTTTGGCCAATGCATCTATATGGATTATGGTATATTTTTTTAACTGAAGGTAAGATAGATATACTTTAAAAATTGTGGAGTTTGATATTTTTTTAAGAAGGATCACTTATATATTGAAGAAAAAAATTGACTATTTTTCGTTTTTGAATTATTTTGTCTGATCGCATAGAAGGATGAGCAAGGAGAAAATAAAATGTACATCATAACATGGCTGATGGCTCTATAGTTGCATGTACCTATCATCTATATTCTATTATTTATATATGTTTCTCTATTTGAATTATTGTGATTTGGAATCTTAAACGATAATTACCAATCTTTGTTTCACACCCCAAATTGTGGACCACTTTTGTAATATGAGTGAAGGCTAAGATGAAAACATAATTATTCGCTCATCCGGAACAGCGGTACGCTGGGTTATTTTTTCGATTACGCACATGTTACCCTTTGATATCTACCCTTCAGCCTAGAAGATTACTATCAAGCTTATGCTATATCTTTGAGTGATTTAGAAACAAAATTTGGCTTCCGACGTTTGATATTGCAATGTTTCATGTTTGTTATCAAGAAGTCGTTACACAGAGTCAATGTACAAAAACTACAGTCCTACTATAGTACATTAGCAGAAGTCCAACCAACTATCATCTGCACCCTCAATGACATGGAGAATAAATGCGCGCACTGCTACTACTACCAACAAATTATCAAGTTTGTCTTTTTCTTTTAGCTTAAGGAAAAACAATAAGGTTAACCAATGTTATCATTCTCTTAAAATTTAAATTCAAAATAAAAGTTTTTGTTTTTTTCCATCATAAACATTACGTACGCCTCCAAAATAATCTAAACAAGAGAACAAGAGAACATAACTGAAAGTATAGCAAGAATACAAACGATTGGAAAAATAAAATTAAAGTCCACCACTTACCATGACAACAAAACAAAAACATTCAAGATCAACATATATTGAATAAAATTCTCACAAACTATCCCTAAAAAAGGTCTAAAAGTATTACGACCACCATGAGATTGACATATGCAAAAAGGTCTTTAGCTTCAATGACACCTAGATCATAAAAATAGTCAGCTTCGAAAAACAGAGCTACTAAAAATCGAAAGAAACAACAACTGCAACGAAAAAAAAACAAACACTTACAGAGGATCAGGGAACCCTCACTAAGATTCAATTAACGTTACTCGCCAGCAATTGACAAAACCATCACCAAACAGTAAAAAATGTAAGAGATGGACACACATTTAGTTGAAGGAAAAGATGCTGAAATTCGAGTACCACATTTTGTTCAAGTTAGACCAAAATTGATAGACTTACTAAAACGGCCACAACAAAATACACCTACAAAATTAAAATTAAAAAAAAATCATAGAGGCGACAATTTAATTTGAACAACACAAAATTCACATCCACTTGAAACCACACAATGGGGCCAACCAAAACTAAAATTTAGAACTACGAACTCCAAAACAATGGGTAAGTTAATTAGGAAATGAAAGGAACAAAAAAATTTTAAAAAAGAACAGATTTGCACACCAACTAACACATACCTGAAACGAAAACATCAGGATAGAACCAGTAACCTCATACGGATGCGAGCGAAGAGGAAACACCCAAAGACACCAAAAAAAAAAAAAAAAAATTGTGCATCAATGAAAGAGATAAAAGCAGAAAGATTACAAGCATCAAGAAATAGTTTCAAAACTCATATTGTCCTGTAGATCCCAAAAACAACTGTTACTATACAAACTTAACTTCTAATTCTATATTTTTTTAAAAGAAAAAAGATCATGATAATTTAAATTTAATAAATATCTTAAAATTTACTTTATTATAGTAACTGAAAAAGATATAAGGAAAAATTAAACCAACAAAAGAACAAATGAAAACATACGCAGAACATAACCAAACACAAAGAGGGAAAATACATAAACAAAAAACAAATTAACAAAACAAACGAAAAAATACTCTCATCTAGCTCCCGCGCGTAGCGCGGATCCAATACTAGTGTGTACGTAAAACCATGTTTTTTTTTTTTTTTGTTAAAGGGCTTTCAATTAAACATAAAATAGATACAAAAAGTTTTAAGGGCAAAAGCCCAGGACAGGACCGAAGCCCATTACAGAAACTCAAAGTTAAAGAAACAGAACTTGAACCAAGTTGAGATTGAACCAATAGTTAGAATCGGACCAGAAATACGGTTGAGAATTTAACCGCCGAACCACCTTCAATTATTGATACCGAGTACGTCCAAGAGGGGGAGTGTAGAGTTCCAGATCGCATCTAGAGTTAGGTCAAATGATTATCCCCTTCTAAGGAGCTCCGGCGGAGCAGAGATGGAGAAGTGATAAAGAGAGTTGGGGGTTTGTGTCACGGAAACTTGAGGCTCTGTTCCGGACGATCATATCAACTTGGCGAACAAGAAGATCCGGAGGCTTGAAAGTGTTTCGGTGGATTCGATGATTCCGCTCAGTCCAGATCGTGTATATCGCCGCCTGCCAAGCTATCAAAAGAAGCTTCTTTTTAGCTCGAGAGCCTCTGTGTCGAGGTAGTTCGGCTAGGATTAGGGACCAGGTGTTGAGGGTAGGGAAGGCACAGCGCCTTGCGATTGTGGTCCAAACCGAGCTACTGTAAGGGCATTCAAACAGTAGATGATCTCTTGTTTCTGTCGAAGTTTCACAGAGCAAACAGAGTGGATCTACTTGCAGTCCCAGTGAGTAAGACGATCTCTCGTCGGACAACGGTTGAGCACAAAAAGCCAAGTGAGGAATGAATGCTTCGGGATCCTTCCTTGAAACCAAACCACACTGTACCATGGGACATCAGGACGCTTAACTGTTAAGGCTGAGCAGATTGCACCAGTGTTATGGCGATCTTTATAGCAGTCATCAATCCACCAAAGTTAAGAATCCGACTCATCTGTAAGGGACAGAGTTGTAAGTTCAATTTGGAGCATAACCTGAGCTTCCGATCTTGCAGAAGGTAAACGCCAAACCCCTTGCCGCCATAGATCAGAGATTCGAGTTCCCCTGCGAATGCCTATCTGAAAAAGACCATCTCCTTGAAGGTATGTTTCCTTCTTGCCTAGTTTACTCCAATGATCGGTCCAGAACTGACATGATTGTCCATTCCCCAATTTCATCTTTATCCATGGAAAAACATCTTCCCTTATCTTCAGTAGCTTATTAGCTAACCATGAGTATTTGTTGTTAGGTTTGCGTGTCCAGAAGTTACTCAAATTATCAGCCAAGACTGCACGCCGAAACCAAGCCACCCAAACTGAGCCAGAGCAGAAAAACAATAGCCAGATAAGTTTTATCATACACGCTTTATTCCACACACACAAATCTCTTACTCCCAATCCTCCTTCCTCCTTGGCAAGTACAACTGTATCCCATGCCACTCTAGCCGTGTGATAACCCTCAGTGGTGCCTTTCCAAAGAAACGCACTCGAGAGTGAATTCAGAATCTTGATACATTTCTTTGGCAGGACAAAACTAGAACTCCAGAAATTTGAGATGCCAGCTATGACAGAGTTCAACATCTGTAATCTGCCAGCAAAAGAGAGAGACTTAGTGGACCAGGCGTTAAAGCAACCCTTTACCTTTTGAATCAGAGGCGCACAGTCCAGCAGGCTAAGCTTCTTCGTACATAGCGGTAAGCCAAGATATCAAATAGGTAATTGCCCATGAGTAATACCAGTGACAGTAACCATCTGATCAATTTCAGTCTGTGACAGACCTGAGGTGGACCCAGACAGCTTCGAGGTTAGGTCTTCAGTGTTAGGTCAGTTCGAGGAAACTGACTTCTAACCTAGGCTCTGACTCTCTTATTTTTAGGGAGACTTATGGCTAGACCAGAGACGTCTTCAAACTCTTTTAAGACATGGAGTACATTTTGCAAAGAGGAAAGCGATCCATCGATGAAGATTAAAAGGTCATCCGCAAAACAGAGGTGAGTTAGTTTAATTTCTTTGCAACGGTGATGATACTGTAGTTTACCTTCTTCTGCTGCTTTGTCTAGACAGGCGGACAAACAATTCATGGCCAGGACAAAGAGATATGGGGAAAGGGGATCCCCTTGACGCAAACCCCTGAGACCTTTGAAGTAACCGTGGACATTCCCGTTAAATCCAACACAAAAAGAAGGTGTGCAGATACATGCCTTGAGCCATCGCAAATATTGTTCAGGTACATCAATCCCTCGCAAACAACTGAAAATAAACTCCCATCTCACTGTATCAAACGCCTTTGCGATATCAACTTTGATAGTTACTCGCTTTGGTCCATTTGCTTTTTGGTAGCCATTTACAAGTTCAGCCGCTAACAATGTATTTTCCACCAATAGCCTACCAGGGATGAAAGCAGTTTGGTTCTTCTGCACCAGGTCAGGCAGAATGGGCTTCAGCTTCGATACAAGTAGCTTGGAGACTATCTTATACAAGGTGTTTAAGCAAGAGATGGGTCGGAAGTCTGAGACAAGCGTTGCACCAGGGGCTTTGGGGACCAATGCCAAGATGGTAACATTAACCGCAGATGGGAGAAATGATGTGTGGAAGAAGCGGAGAATGCTAAGAGTAACCTCAGTGCCTAGAAGCCCCCAAGAAGCTTTATAGAAAGCAGAGGTATAGCCATCTAGACCTGGTGCTTTATTAGCGTTTAGTTTGAAAACAACCCTCCTGATCTCATCAGCAGTAGGGACCCTTACCATTAATTGCTTTGTTTCAGGAGAGCAACGGTAAGCCAGAAGACTTCGGAACCAAGAGATAGGTGCAGTTACTGGCGGGAGAACAGCTGGCGCTAGGATGGATTTAAAGTGGGCAACCGCCATACTGCTCATCTCAAGAGGGTCTTCTACTATGGCACCAGAGATAGTGGTGAAAGATCGAATGGCGTTGAAAGCATTCCTCATCTGCATGATACGATGAAAGTAAGTAGTATTCAGATCTCCTTCCTTAAGCCAATTAATTCTCGACCTTTGCCTAAAGTATGCTTCCTCAATTTTCCGCAAGAACTCCCACTTTAAGTGAATATCTTTCTCTTGTTGAAACAAATCAGGTGAGGGAGTTGCCAAAGCTTGAACCTGCACAGATTGCAACAAACTGTTAGTCTCGCACTCTAGTTTGGATATCTGAAAAATTCTCTCGTGAAAGTGTTTTCAAATCTCGCTTAATTATTTTTTGCTTTGCACTCAGAGTGGACAAACAGGGTTCCTGCGAAGATGCGCTTCCAGCCTGATTCCATGCAATGCCAACCGTATCAAGGAAGTGAGGGTGGGTGGTTAAGAAATTGAAGAACTTAAATGGCTTAGTGCCTGCAGAAGGGAGCGGGGTGAAGAGGTTAAGGCAGCTTGGAGAATGGTCAGATATATCCGGGCCAAAAGGAGACGGCACTATCTGGGTAAGAAGCAAGCCAGTGATTATTTGCTAGGACACGATCAAGCTTTTTGGCTATGGGATTTAACGGGTTCTTATTTGTCCAGGTGAAAAGGGGACCAGAGAAACGGAGATCAAACAACTCAAGCTGCTGTAGACATTCTCGGAGTTCCAGCATTCTGGTAGTAAGATGATTGACACTTAGATTAGAATGCTCAGCTGGGTGGATTATTTGGTTGAAATCCCCACACAGAACCCAAGGAGTGGAATCAAGAGACAGTCTCTCTTGAAGTTGCAACAGTTCGCACCAAAGGTCAGTTCTATCTTCACCTTGATTAGGAGCATATAGAAAAGTATAACAAAAACGATGACCTCCGTGAACAGAGACTTCACAAGTGAGAAGGTGGTTAGAGTGATGGAGGACTGTGACAGAAGCCGGCGCTTTCCAGATGACAACAATCCTACCATCTTCATGTGAGCCATGGTTTGACGTAAAATTCCAGCCAGGGCAAGCCTTGTTCATAACACGGTTCAGGTTTGGTTCTTTAACATGAGTTTCTAACAGAGCACCAAAAGTAGGCTTAATAGTAGCAAGCCAAGTAGCAAAAGGCCGATGCTTATCCGTATCATTAAAACCACGGATATTCCAACAAAAAGACTTTATGTACATAGGGAGAGATGCGGTTAATGACTTAGAGGAGTTCCTCCCGAGGGTGGAGGATTCTCCCCAGAAAGAGTTACAGTGATGTTTTGAACAGGTTTATCAATCACCATGTCAGTAGCAGGGTCAGAGGAAGAGTCCAGAGGTAAAGTTGATGAGGGAAGGGATGGGGGAAGGGATGGGGAATGGGATGCGACAAGTTTCTTTTGCGGATTAGGTGGGGTTGAAGAAGGAAGAGTGGAAGCTAAAACATCATAAGGATTGTGAGTAGCTATTTTGTGAGGAGGAGGCTTTGATAGGGCTGGGGAGATGGACTTTTTTTACTTTGCTTGCTTAGGAAGGGTAAAAGGCTTAGAAGAGGAAAAGGTGTTCTGACTTAGTGTTTGATTAACTGTTTGTTGCGGGTCACAGGGGGGTGAGACAGAAGAGAGGGAGGCACAAGCTAGATCACCCGGAGCTACACAGTTCTCAGAAGGGGCAGCAGACATTTCCGGAGCTTGTTGAGATAGACGACTTGTTGAACAACCAACTTCATCAACCCCTGAGGTAGGATCGGAGACAAGGTTTCCTTTATCCTTTCTACTCACAGCCTTAACCGTTGGTAGGTCATTTACTTGCGATTGTTTATCCTTTGTCCAAGAGGGTGTGACAAGGGCAGTAATGGATGACATGACCTAGCTCTTTACAGTGAGAACATGTAGGAGGGATCCAAGGGTATTCAACTTCAATGGTAATAACTTCGCCACTCTCTCTCTCTACTTCAACCGACGAAGGCAGAGGCTCATTCAAATTCCTCTCAACCTTGACATGAGCAACAGATAAGCTTACTAAATTCTTTGTAAACTCATCCATTTCCTTTGGTTCACCCACCAAGCCAGCAACTAAACTTATGCCTTTATGATGCATCAGGTCAAAAGGCATACCCTTGAGATGAGCCCAAATAGGTATTGCATCAAGGTCAGAACTCTCACCACCCGAGGCATCCCATTGAGCCACTAGAAACATACACTCTCCAATATACCACAGTTTCTTTTCAAGGATCTTTGTACGCAGGTAATCATTTGGGACACGAACCAACATGGAGTTACTCGCATGATTCAGGTGAATCTCTAAACGTTTACCTCTGCCCCAAATATGCGTAATAACACTTTGGATATGTTTATAGGTGGGTAGTCTGCCTTTGAACCTACCAATGATGAAATCTTTGTGGATATCAGCACCCTCTTGGAAGACAGAGTCCGGAATACTGATTCGGGGCTTGCCAGCTGAAGTGAAAACAACTGGAGCAAGCCTAGTTAGAGATCTATCCGCAGATAACTTCAGTTTCTGGGCAAGGGTTTTCGGTGGATTTGGTAAACTGGGAGAGGGGTTGCTTTGGCGAGGCAGTTTAGGAGACTGAACAGCAACAGGGACAGGAGTGGGAAGAGGGGGAGGTTTGAGGCGGTACGGTAGGGGGAAATGGGGGAGAGGAGGCTAGAGGAATGGTAGTTACAGAGGGGGTCAAGTTCATCTGCTTCAACGGAGATAAGGCAACACCTTGGTTAGTTTGTGATATAGCACCTTCCGCCACAGCTTTTTGCCGAGGCAGTTCCTCCTGCGGAAGTACAGCAACATGCGGGACCACTCCTCCTACTAGCGGGGAGCTAGAAGATTGCGAATTGCTAATAAAGTGACGAGCAACCTTCGCAGAGGAGTACCAAGTAAGCCATCTGTTTGTGCGACAACTTTACTTTGCGCTACTGTAGATTTAGCTACAGGAGTAACGGATCTAGGGTTTATCCCCAAATTTTTGTAGTAAGAATTAAGAATTGCTTGAGCCTGGGGGTTCACCACCACATGAGTAGACTTGTGTTGCGCAGGAAGAGCCAGAATAGTTCTCTCAGGGTCAAAGAGAATAGTTGGAGTTAAGGGTTGAGGAACAGTAGAAGAGAGATAGGGAAATTGGGAAAGAGGGGGAAATCAGTGAGGGATGGGAAAGGAAGGTGGTCAGGAGGATCAGGTGGGAAAGGGGAGGACGGTTGGAGTTGCCTTCAATCAAGATTGAAGGTGGAGTCAGGCTGGAAGAACATTCGTCAGAGAACCAGCAGTTCGCCATTTTTCCAAAATATGTTTACTTAATATGTGGAAATATGTGGAAACTTTAATAGGAGAAACATTTGTTTCAAAGATAAATCCCAATTTTTATTACATGAGGATCTATATCAAAAGAATTATTCATTGTCTTATTGCCATTTACTTAATATATTTGGGCCAACTTACCTAATAATAGAATATTTTGTCCTCCAGTCACTATTGTTCCTTTCCAATAGTAGTGTCACTATTAACACAGCTTGCAGTCTTGAACTAAATATAGAAATGTTTTTAGTGTAACATATTTTTTTGCCAACAACAAAACTATTGCAATTCTGAAAAAGACCCTTCTTTTTTTGTTTTGGTAAAGTGGATTTAACGTTAAGATTATCTAGCTCTGGTGGAATCTCTATCGATTCCTAAAGTTATGTATGCAATAACTTTAAGATTTAACGTTAAGATTATCTAGTTTTGTTTAAAACTCGTTTTTATAGTTTTCTTAAAAATTAACTATGTTACATGAATTAACTTTATAGAAAAAAGTATGGATCCAAGATAAAAGTCTTACAATGCAGAAACCATAAAATATTCACCAAATTATCGAAGTAACTATGATGGATCAAAATCAAATTAGACAGGATCAATGATTGTATTTGTACTAGTTATATTTATATTTTTCACGTAACACTAATTGGTCTAATATTCGATTCAGGAGATTGAATGGATGCAAGCTTCAGCTCAAGATCGAGTCCACCGGAGTTAGCCGACCCCGATACATTCGGATCCGGATATCCAACACAAGGATTTAGTAATCCTTGTTTCCAAACAATCTTTGAGGTCGACCCAGTATCATCATTACATATACTCTTGTGAAGAGTAGTACTATTTTCTTCAACCTTGCCGGCCGAAACCTGTCGAATATATAAATCTGACAATTCAGAATTATTTTCTTCTTCTAAGTCATAAAGATTATGTCTATAAAAGCTTAAAAATTAAACTAATAAAACCTTAACTGTTTGACACCAAAAACAAACAAACGAAAACCTTGACTTTTTGGTTTATACAAACTCCGACAATTTAAGTGGTAAAAGAATTTTGGGAAAATAACTGTCTAAAACAACATAAAAATTCTTTTCTAACTTTTGAAGATGTGACTTTTGTTGGATACGAATTTTCCTTAAAAGATATTGATGACTCTTTGAAATTTTTTTTTTCATACATAGAGTTTAAATTCTTTTTCTTATGTATATAGAAAAGAGTGGAACTTGCCATATCGAAGAGGCTGGTACGGCGTCTCTTGTGATGGAGAGTGGTTGTTAGACGGAGAAAGTACTTCTGAGCATGACTTGCCACTTGTGTCGGCGATTTCGTGACGACGAAGTTTCTAGAGATTCCTCTCCAATCTCCCTTTCCAAGCTTCTCTAACCCAATTAGAAATGTCCGGTGCTCTTCCTCCGTCCATGGAACCCCTACACACAAAAGTAAATCATTGTTCTTTCGGAAAACTTGAACCAAAGCCGAGGCAGAATATCGAGTTATAGATCCTTGATTTTTCTTGACCACTCTAAATTTTACATGTCTTTTAGCGGTTGCATGCTTTAGACAATAGTCCAACTTGGATATACGTACATACAACTTCACCTTTATGTCAAAAAACAATCGAACCATCGGTGATAAGAAGAGGACTAATTTAACATATTTTGATCATCCAAGTCGATTATATAATAGTAATACTATAGAGAAAGAGACATGAAGATTGGATTTATGTTAAAGTTGCAACCTTTTGCGGTCGGGTGTTTTGTGAGCGAGACCGTCAGAGAGGTAACCGGCGAAGGAAGAGGAAGAGGAGGAGCATGCTGGCAAGCAATCCATGCTGAAGCTTTTCTTCATTGCGGCGGCCAAAATTGATGGAGGAGAAGGAGGTGGTGGAGAAGAGTTTGTGGTGTCTAGATGAACACCAAAGAGCCTAATTACTCTTGTATGGTAAGAAGAACATGTTCTTGAGTTATGTCCTACGTTTCCACAGTGTGAGCATCTTCTGCCCATTGCAATGAATGAGAAAGAGAATGAGGGACAGAGAGGGAGAGAGAGAAAGAGGGGTGATGTTGATGATGAAGAGGGATTTTGGGGTTTATGTAAAATGGTGGAGAGCATAAAGAGAGAATATGATTGGATAAACCAAGTTTATTTATTGGAGGATTTTATAATTTAAATTATGTGTTGTCCAAGTTGGTGTTTTCTACTTTTAGCCAATAAGAAGACGAGCTTACGTATAAAAAGACAAAAGAAGGAAGGTATGTCTTTATCAGTGGAAATTTATCATTAATATGGACTAAAATGTAGATTCTAATCTAATTGATTTGTGCTAACAAAAATGAAATCTTGATTTATCTTTGACAATTGACATAGTCTTCTTCTTATTATTACTTCAAAATTTCCGTGTTTATCCTTGATATAATCTGTGATATGAAGAAAGAACGAGGTAGCCATATCAAGAATGGAACCTATATATGTATTTGTAAATGATAAAGGCTAGCTATATCCTTTTGCAAAGTAAAATATGGATATATGGTTGTGAGAGAGAGAGAGGACTTGGATCCTCCAATAGTTTTGGGGAGGTGGGTAGTTGGATGACCTAATAAAATGTGGAAAAGAAAAATAACAAAAAACGATTTACAATTTTGTAAGATAGAGAAACAAACAACAAAGGGGTCTTGTTTACATGAACAAAGACAAGTCTTATGTAGGATGTCAAGAAAAAAAGAACAAGTCTTACTTTTCTTTTGTTATTGTTTGATAGAAAATAATTTGGATCTTATAATACTTCCATGAATATATTAGTTGGACGGAAGAGTCATGTACGTATTTTTATTTAAAGATTGCCTGATTTGCTCAAATATTGTTATCGACACTAGGAATTAAAAAATAGTAGACAAAGCACTACCCACCATGCAATTAACTATATAGATTGTTTATGGTTAGAATTGGTAAATAGCAATATGGAGATTCTATTGCTAAGTTGGGAATGTAGAGCAACTATTAGAGAACAATGATGAGGATTCATATTGATCATATATAATAATCTTTTAATGGAGTTTCATATTCCTTTATATATACAGTTGTAGGCTACAAGCCTACATCGATCGATCATTTATAATTTGAATACTTAACTGGGGAGTCATGTTGATCATATAATAATTTATTTAAGTTGATTTTATCCCACATACAATAAAACTTCTATAAATTAATACTCTATAAATTAATAAACATTATAAATTAATAAATTTGCTGGTCCCAAGTCGGGCCAATGTAAAAATTAACAAAATTCGATAAGATAATAAGATAATATTTTTTTGAAATTTTCATGTAAAATATGGTCCCAATAATATCATAAATTAATAATCATGTAAATATATATATTTATATATGTATGTTGATATAATAATATACTAGATTAGGACCCGTGCTAGAGCACGGGTTGAAATTCTTTTATTTATATTGTAATTTTTATATACAATCTAATTTATGTGATTTATTTTAAAAATTGTTGTGAATAAAACATTATGCAATAAAATCATCTACTAAAACTGATAGACCGTGCTAGAGCACAAATTTTTGTAATTTTTACTTAAAGTACTATAAATGTGATTGTTTTATTTGTTTTAAAAGTTATTTTTAGGAAACACTATGCCATTAAATCATATGTTGAATATGACTTATGGAAATAACGTATATTTTGTATAGATTTTGATCCACGGTACACCGCGAATTAAGTTATTTGATAAAAAATAATAATTTGTTTGTTAACTTTTTGTTATAGTATTAATTTAATCAACTTAATTAGATATGTCTATTAATTTAATATTCATATTATTAACAAAATAGTGAAATGATATTTTACCCGTGTAGCACCAAATTAACAAAAATTTAAATTTATATTAGTATCTACTCAAACACGTCGTGTCATATAACCCTGTCGTGTAATATTTTAACTCGCAGTACACCATGAATTGTAATGTACTAATGCGTATAAACATAATAAGCATCATTATAAGTATGATAAAATTAAAAAACATGAACCGAAAGATGATACCTTATCAAAAGGTAACGATAGATTATTGATCGGTTTATTTTATAGTATAATCGGAAATCACTTTCAATCCGCGGAAAAGTGATTATTTTTTAGATTTGTTTGCATATATATGGTTAACTAAATATTTTTTTGAGATTTTATTTTATTCTTTCAAATAACTTGTTTTAGAAGATCTTAAATGAAGATTAATTCTTTGAAGGATATATTTTGGTGTAAAGAGAATTAAGATTATTCTCCTAAAAATCTTGCGAAAATGAAGAGTTAAAGACTTTCAATGTGATGTAACATATATCTAATACAAATTAATATCATTTTTTTTTATAATCCATTTGTAACCTACTATTAAAATTATATAGTCTACAAATTTGAAGTTGTGTACTTCCGTTTTATTAAATAGGGGATGTTTCTCCTAAACCTCATTTCTGTATAACAATTGTAATGTTGTATTTTCAAACTATAATGATATAAAATATTCTATAACCTGTCATAAAAGTAGTTAAATTTTTTAAACTTTTCAATTTCTAGATATGCATTTACAATTTGATAATTTGACAAACTAAGAAAATATGACAATTTGATATTATTATTTATGTATAAGTGAATTTGTCTATAGCATTTGTAATTTATTCTCAAAAAATTTTCTAAATATTACAAATTCAATTACTAAACCATAAAATTTTCAACATCCAAAAGTCTAATTTTATTTTGCTAAAATTTTCTTATTCATAATTTTAGAAAATTTAAACAATTAAAAATATATCTATAAATTAATAATTATTAATTTACACTATAAAATAATAATTATTAATTTATAAATAAATTAATATCACTATAAATTAATAAAATGTATAGATCCCATCATTATTAATTTATAGAGGTTTTACTCATATAATATGATATGATGGGTATTTATGTTGATATACTAAGATAATCTATTAATGTCGATTCTATCTTATTCTACAGATGTAAGAGAGAGAGAGAGAGAGAATATGATTGGGATTCATTTTTATCACATAACTAATTGATAATCTATTAATGTTGTTGATTCATATGAGGACAACGATGGGGATTCAAATTTCATTATATGAATACAATCGTTGATTCGCACCAACATATATAATACGGCTACTTAATTCTAATCCAATTTTTTTTGGAAAAATTCTAATCCAATTACTGTATATTCGGTTTTAGTGAGGTAGGTGTAGGTCGGTTCCCTAAACTTGACGAGCGAATGAATGATACAGACTCATAAAACTTCTGAAATATGATTTTTAACATCATGAACGTTGCTTCCATATAACTTTAACACGTTCACAAGCTCCATCACATTCTTAGTAAAACTCTTTTAACATTTTCTTCTTCTTTCATTATCAAATTAGCATACATCATGATCATACCAAGAAATCCCTTTTTTAAGATTCCTAGTCCTCTCGGTTTCTTCAAACTCTGCCTTCAATAGTTCCATATATGCATGCTATAACATCCCATAGGTCACGGAACATCAGTTAAGTCCTCATTTTGATACTCCAAGGCTCATTAGTATTCTCCATTTGAGCATCCACAGCTATGTTTCTTTCTTGTTAGTTGTTATGGTTGTTTCTGAATTACCTCTGGTTTGCGTCAGCAATAACCGGACATACAATCTTGAGTTTGTGTCGGTTCGAAATTGATTGTACTCTGTTTTCCTCTGTTCTAAGAAGAGACAGAAAATTTAAGTCCACAATTACAACGATCGAAGTCCACAATTAATGCAAAGAATAATTTATAGATGAGTTCATCATCAATAACTATCACTTTCATAAAACCACGCAAAGCAAAAACCACAACCAAAAACCAAAGGCCAAAGCAAAAAAACAAAACCAAAACCAAACAAAAAAAGTTCATATTCTCATTACAACTACTTGTTCTTCAAGTTATGTTTCTTCATCGATTCGACCACTCTTGTCATCTCCTCATCCTGATTATCATAAGGTTCAGAGTGCAATAACACATGCTCTTGCTGCTTCAGTAGCATCGTCATCTGTTTCTGCATCTCCATTATCATCTTTTGATTCTGTTGCACCAACGACAACACTTCTTTTTGTCTCTCCATCGATCCCACTTGGTTTTGAGTAATCTCATCCAACGAGTATAATATCTCAGCTTCTGCTTGAAAAACTTCTTCCACGTTAACATTCTGAATGACCGATTCTTCCAAAGACTCTTGATCAGGTCTCATATTGTATTCATGAACAAGCAAGCAATCGATAAGGACACCAACAGAAAGTGTTTCTGCAACATCCACCAAGACTCTATCGAATTTGGGAGGTAAAGAGGAAAGAATCTTCTTCACCAGTTCCTTATCTTCAACCTTCCATCCACAAGACTTCATACGAAACACAAGCTTCATTAGTTTCTCAGTGAATCCAAGAATTGTTTCCGCATCACTCATTGTCATATTCTTGTACTCATTCTTGAGATCAAGAAGCAATCTAGCTTGAAATATAGGACCACCTACTGATCTCACCATCAAAAGATCCCATGCTTCTTTTGATGATTTAGCATAAGCTATCCATGGAAAAATCTCAACGCTTACTCCAGTCTGGATCATAGAAAGTGCGTTGGCATCTTTCCGTTCCATCCATTGTTTCCACCAGGTTGAATAGTTCTCAGCCGCCGCCGCATCATATGCAAACGCATCATATGCAAACGAATCATAATTCACTCCTTCGAATTCATGAGATGTCGATGGAGTTACCTGCACCGGTTCTTGCTGATGAATTCCCATCTCCACCACATCCCATAAATCATAAAGTTTGAGAAACGTTTTCATTTGCGCACTCCAATACTCGTAGTTGTTTCCATCAAATACAGGAAGATTAACAAATGACGATCCCATTATAATCCTTAATCCTTGATTCGACTAGAACAATGATATCTCAGATAAAACCTTGAACTATGAAAACTGTTATGTTGTGTATTGTTTTGTATGAAGACGTGAATTGTTGTGTATGAAGAGGTTTAATTATATAAGGATAATCGATTATACAAATTGTTAATGGTACAATTAGATACAAGATAAGTCTAAATATAAGTAAGGATTTATCCTGATCAAACCTGATAATATCTCTACACAATTTTTTTTTTGATTAGTGTTAATAATTAAGAAGAGTATTAAATTAATAACATATATATCATCGTCAAATCCTCTTCTCTCTTGTTAGTTCAAAAGATTTGCAAACAAAACAAATCTGATTGATTTTTTTCTTACTAATGGCATGATTAGTTAAAGATTTTTTAAAAAAAATATCCTCGAAATCTTAGAAGAAGATCAGTTTTTTTTTTTTTATTTAGCTAAATACATTCCTGAATCCAAAATAAAATAAAATGACTCTTTGTTTCTTTGAATAGACTTAACTAACGAAACTTGACAAACAAGGTACGTCGTGTACTATTGCGGACACACACATCTATCACAATTAACTTCTCTGTTTTTGAGATTCCTCTGTTTAAGTCGCATGCTCTGTTTCAGATACAGAGTTAAACAAAATTCAAAAAGGCTTATATACTAACTGGTTTTAGCCTAATAATGATTCAAATTCATGTAACACTATCATTAAATCTATAAAATTCACATCAATAAGTTTAAAATCTTGAGAGTTGAAACTTGAAACAAACATTCTACGGATTATGCTGGCGCTGAAGTACAAGTTGACATGAAGTTGAAGCCTTATATATAGATTTTAACTCCTTCACGATCCTCCGGTCCTTCTTCAGGCCGTTGCGATGGCAAGAGTGATCAGAGGGGAAAAACCGAGAGATCATAGCCATGTTTAGACAACGAGCGTTTCCCAAAATGTATTCAGCTATTTCTTTATCTTCCGATCCTCCTACATAGCCTCGCCACTCAAGAGTTTCAAGATGGAAGGTCAAGCACACAGGAACAGTATCCGGTTTACTAACAGGTGTCTGTTGATCATTGAGATATTTTGAAGGTTTCTGTGGAAACTATTAAGACAATCTAAAATTAGGTAAAGAACAAACAAATGAGAGCTGTTTAATGTAAAACCGTAACATTTTGATTTACCATGTTGAGTTTGAGAGCTTTTAGATTAGGAGAACTTTTGAGAAAACTCAGAATTAGATTCCCCTGAAGTCCGTTGTGCAAATACAGCTCGAGATGAAGAACACGGTGGAAGATACTATCGGTAAGCTCCAGAACCTGCATGCCCTGAAGTACAATACCATCTTCAAAAAACTAAGTGATTGCGTGAAGAATGATCAATAAAAAAAAAAAAAAAAAAAAAAAAGGTAATGAGTTTACCATTCTAGAGAAAGAGTGTATTGAAATTGAAAGACGTTCAACAGAGGTAAGAAATCTCATGAGTTTCTTATTCTTATATTCATAATCATAAGCTTCAATATGTGCCTCAGCTAACATGGGCATATCCTCAACAAACTTAAAGCAATAGAGACGACCCGAAATTTCTAAGTACTTCAAAGAAGGAGTATTTATCTCAAACATGGTGCTACGGTTTAATGTCCCTTCACATATGGATAATCTCTGTAAAGAAGGCACCGATATGGTAAACGAGTCCAGGCAGTTAAAGTGATCTCTTTTGACGAAGAGATTTAGATCTTCAAGAACAGGACAAGCTGATAAAAGAGTTGTGAAGGATTCTCGGCACGAGTATTTCACTTTGTTGAGGTGCAAACATTTCAAGGACTGGAAACAAACCGGGGTTGAAACATCCACAACTACACTGTTCTGGAGTTTCATCACGATCAGTGTTTGGTAGACATGAAGAGACCGTGAGAATCTAATAGGACTGTGACTGTCACTATTAGAATTGATTGTGATCTCAAGAAGAATGGACTGTATATTTGATAACATACTATCTATACCATTGAGATGTGTCTTAAGTTTGAGATCCAAACTCTTAAGAACCTGAGCTTCATGTGATTTCAAGTACATGCGACAAAATTTGTCAAATCGATGGGAGCCAACGTAGGGAAAAGAGTATTCATCAAGATCAAGTGTTGGCATCATCTTCCACACAAACTTCCATCGTTTAGACAATAAGCTTGTCGAGATGGCATGTCTTGCCGGAATAAACGAGAGTATTCGGAAAAGCAAATCGTCAGGTAAGTGACTAATCCTATCCGAATATGAAACCTCTTCACTTCCTAATCTTGGAGCTTTCATCGCCCAATCGTTGGATATAGAGGATGGAAAAAAAAAAAAAAAAAAAAAACCCTAGCTGACGAGTTCAAAAAGAAGTGCTTCAGAGAAGTAAAAACCCTAGCTTTTGTTTTTTTTTTCTTTTTCGTTTTACTAATTTTCGACTCTTGATATTTGTACATATGTCATTTAACAGTTTCTAAATATTATTATAGCGATATTTTTCTTTTTTATGTTACATAATTTGGATCGACAAGATTCTACACATAGCCAACACTATTACTTTTGAAAAAAAAAAGAAAAACACAGTTACTTGGAAATTGGAATCAAACTCCGGTAAGTAAGAAAGAACCATAAGCTGTACTTTTAATTTTAACCATTGATTAATTATCATATTTTATTTTAAAGAAACTAGAGATAAGGTTTCTTTCCCAACAAAATTAGAGATCCTGTTTTAATTTAATTATATTATGAATCTGAGTTTATTCATTATTTTGTATAGACATTTTACTTTATTTAACTAAAAAATTATCTTCAAAAGCTACAAATCTACAATCTAAAACTCTCTAAATTCTCAGTTATACACTTCAAAAATGTTAAAGAAAATCTATTAAATGACATTGATTAATATCAATTAAATATATCTTTAATAAGAAAATGCAGTCTTGTCTTTCTAATAAATCTTCTTAGATTTTTGTTTTAATAGATAACTTTGTGAATGAACAATCATAATAATGATGAATTCTAATATAAATACTTGAATCACATATGGTTTTGAGGTAAAGGCATCAATCAATGGAGTCTTCATTTTCTTTTACTCACATGGTCAAAGTATATTATAAGGGAAACGTCGTAGGGGAAGTCGATCTTTTCGCGTTCGAGAACTATAAGTGTCTCGTAAATGATCTGTCTAATATGTTTGGAGTGACAGTTAATTGTAAGTAACTTAAAAAAAATGTTTTTAGTTGAAGAACAATAAAATATATCATCTTACATTTTGTTTCTCGAAAGCTATCATCAAAACTATACAAGAAAAACAAGTACTTAGTTCACATGCATATTCAAAATAAATAAATAAGAAACTTTGCAAAGATATACAAATACACAAGTAAAAGAAAATATGTAGTCTAATTATTTGTGTTAGTGTGTTGTTTCGGAGTCTAATGATTTGTGCTAGTGTGTTGTTTTGTAGTCTAATGTTTTCTTTTAGTGGTGTACTGCTTTGATCAGGTCTACAAACTTATTAAATGTACAAACCACATACATAATTTATTTTTTCTAAGTAGGCGACGGAAATAGCTGTGTATGTAGAAATCACTATACGTTGACGTATACAGACAACGATGAATATTGGAGAATGGCCGGAGACATCCCTTGGGAGTATGATCCATCTCAATTATATCTTTCTTTTAAAAAAAAATATATAATCCCAGTTTCATGTGCCTTGACTCTATGTTTTGTTGCAGCAATTTTCTGAGTACAGTTCAAGTATTGATCCTTTGGAGGCCGGAACCCCAACCAACCACTTTACAACTCTTCAAATGAAGTGAACTATTATCTAATTATTTATGTATTTACAAAGTCAACTTATATAATTTATGTAAACAAAAACTATACTTTTACCAACTATTTAAACAATACTCGTCTCTCTTATTACCGGTCAAATTGTGTAATTGGTTAATATTAATGAGAAGAGATGTGAGTTCATTCAAAATCCGTTTTGGGGATGTAAGTTAATCTTGAACACATCAACGAGCAGACATGATACAATCTCTCGTCTTGTTTTTGTTATCTCACATAATAACCTAGAGAGTGAGTGACCCCTTGGGAACAAAAAACAAAGAATAAACTAACCCGGAGAAAAATTTCACGACCGTATTGGGCTAATCAAGAGCCATATTTTTCTTCATAGCTTCATAAACAATGTACGTAATGCTTGCTGCTGGGACCACTTTGAGAAGATTGGGTAAGGGCATGTGCATCGGTTATGACTGATATTTGGTCCTTCAATTATTTTAATTTTATTTTGAGAGTTTCTTAAGTTTGGTATGAGCATTGGTGTCCTTCAGAGTTCACTACAAGAAAACAGGCAATTTACGACTACGATTGGCGACTAAACTCGTAGTCGCCAAATTTAGTGACTACATAACGACTGTTTAACTACTACTTTACAACTGCTAAAACTTAGTCGTAAGTTAGTCGTTTTTTACCGACTGAAATGAATAGTTGGTTCAGTAGTCGTTAATTGGCGACTATTTTACGACTGAAAGACAAGAAAGTAATTTTGTCAGCAAACAGTAGCTAATTTGGCGACTACATGGTGACTACTGCGGCGAGTCGTTAATTTGGCTACTAACATACGACTAAATTAGTTAGTCGGCTATTTGGCGACTACTAAGCGACTATTGAGGTGAGTCGCAAACATGTCGGCCAAAAAGAAACACGTTTTATTCATTTGTGGGGTTGGTAAGCTTTGTTTTGTTGCGACTGTTAGTTTGAGTCACATCGGAGTCGTTTTACAGTCGGTATTCAGTCGCCAAATTACTCTATATATACCACACCTTCGTTTCTTATTTCATTCACACCACAAGCAAGAGCATTAGCAAGAAACAAATCGAGAGTGAAAAAAAAAATTCGAGAGTGAGAAAAAAAATTTTGAGAGTGAGAAAAAAATTCGAGAGAGAAAAAACAAGAGTGAGAAAAAAAACCAAAAGAGAAAAAACAAGAGTGAGAGATCTTTAATAATGGCGGGAAGTTCTAATTATAGTCATTTTCGGGAGTGGATGTATAAGAGGCTTGATGAAGTGACGGGAAATTTCACGGAAGAGTTCAGCACCGGGGTAGAGGAGTTCATGGCTTTTGCAAATAGTCAGCGTTTAGCACAAAATAATGGTGGTAAGTTTCACTGCCCTTGTGATAAGTGCAAAATGGTAGGCGTCTTCCGGGGGGTACAATTTGGAATCATATTTTTTGCTATGGGTTTATGCCAGATTATTATGTTTGGTATAAACATGGGGAAGAAATTAATATGGGCATAAGAACGAGTTATGTAGATCCGACGTTTGTAAGTGGGAATGAAGAAGTGGGTAATGTAGTAGGAGATAGATATGTGGATATGGTGAATGATGCATTTTGTTATAACATAAATTTAGATGATAATTATCATCAAGATGGTAGTTATCAGAATGTCGAGGAACCGGTACTTAACCATTCCAAGAAATTCTACGACTTGTTAGAAGGTGCAAAAATCCATTATATGATGGTTGTCATGAAGGTCACTCACAATTATCCCTAGCTGCTAGAGTCATGCAAAATAAGGCAGATTATAATATGAGTGAAAAGTTAGTGGATTCGGTTTGTGAAATATTAACTGATTATTTACCAGAAGGAAACCAAGCTACTGGTTCACATTATGAGACCGAAAAATTGATGCGCAATTTAGGCCTCCCATATCATACAATTGATGTTTGTATTAACAATTGTATGATATATTGGAAAGATGACGAAAAGGAAGATAAATGTCTGTTTTGTGGTGCACAAAGATGGAAGCCTCGGGAGGGCCGACGTAGAACCAAAGTACCATATAGTCGTATGTGGTATCTTCCTATTGCTGATAGATTGAAGAGAATGTATCAAAGCCACAAGACTGCAGCAGCAATGAGATGGCATGCCGAGCACCAAACAAAGGAGGGAGAAATGAATCATCCTTGTGATGCAGCGGAGTGGAGGTATTTTCAAGAACAACATCCTCGTTTTGCCGAAGAACCCCGTAACGTGTATCTTGGATTATGTACCGATGGGTTCAATCCATTTGGGATGTCTCGAAATCATTCTCTATGGCCTGTGATCTTGACGCCATATAATCTACCCCTGGTATGTGCATGAATACCGAGTATTTGTTTCTTTCAATTCTGAATTCTGGGCCAAATCATCCGCGAGCTAGTCTCGATATATTTCTCCAACCTCTTATTGAGGAGCTAAAGAGTTGTGGTCTACTGGAGTTGATGCGTACAATGTGTCCTTGAGTCAAAATTTTAATCTAAAAGCAGCGCTGATGTGGACGATCAGCGATTTCCCGGCATATGGCATGTTATCTGGATGGACAACACATGGTAAATTGTCTTGTCCAGTTTGCATGGACGATACAAAGTCTTTTTATCTACCTAATGGAAGGAAGACTTGTTGGTTTGATTGTCACCGGAGATTTCTTCCTCATGGTCATCCTCTTAGGCGGAATAAAAAAGACTTCTTAAAAGGTAAAGACGCTATGAGAGAGTATCCACCTGAGTCTTTGACCGGTGAGCAAATTTACTCTGAGCGATTGAGTGGTGTGAATCCACCAAAAACGAAGGACGTCGGTGGAAATGGTCATGAAAAGAAGATGCCGGGATATGGGAAGCAACACAACTGGCACAAAGAAAGCATATTGTGGCAGCTGCCATACTGGAGGGACCTCAATCTACGACATAATATTGACGTGATGCATACAGAGAAGAATTTTTGGACAACATCATGTATACTCTTATGCGTGTGAAGGGTAAATCAAAAGATACCATCATGTCAAGATTGGATTTAGTGAAGTTCTGTTCTCGGCCACACTTACATCTTGATAGTAGGGTAAAGCACCTTTCCCGGCATATACATTGACAGACGAAGCCAGAACAAGCTTATTGGAATGTGTGAAACACTCAATTAAATTCCCAGATGGTTATTCGTCAGACTTAGCTAGTTGTGTTGATATGGAAAATGGAAAGTTTTCAGGCATGAAGAGCCATGATTGCCATGTTTTTATGGAACGGTTACTTCCATTTATCTTTGCAGAACTGCTTCACAAGAATGTCCACCTTGCGTTATCAGGTACTCGTTAATTAATAAATCAAAATTTTATTTGTTTATTAAGTACTTATATAATTCTTAATGTGATATTGAAGTTTGAATATATCTTGTAGGGGTTGGAGCATTTTTCCGGACTTATGTTCTAGGACTTTGCATACAAGTCGCCTTCAAATTCTAAAACAGAATATAGTTCTCATCCTATGCAACTTGGAAAAGATCTTTCCACCATCCTTTTGATGTGATGGAGCACCTGCCTATACATCTCCCTTACGAAGCTGAATTAGGAGGTCATGTCCAATATAGGTGGATGTATCCTTTTGAAATATTTTTTTAAAAATTGAAAGGAAAAGCAAAGAACAAAAGGTATGCAGCAAGATCAATTGTTGAATCATATATCAATGACGAGATTGCATACTTCTCAGAGCACTATTTTGCCGAGAACATACAAACAAAATCAAGGTAAATGATCAATATTTGAATTTATTGTGTGAATATATATTTAATTTTCAATCATTTGGTCAGGTTAACAAGATTTGATGAAGGTGAAAACCCTGTATATCATGTGCCTGGAGTGCCTTCTATATTTACTCACGTTGGCCGTCCAAGTGGGGAAATGCATGATACATGGCTCTCAAGCCGAGACTATCAATGCGAACACGCATATGTTTTAAGAAATTGTGACTATTTCAAGCCAATTGAGAGGTATATATATAATCAAGTAGGGATCACTCAAATTATATATAATCTGCTATGATCTCTCATATATTTATGTTTGTCTTGTATATATAGTATGTTCGAGGATTTTCTTTCAGCAAAATATCCAGGACTTCCCGAGAAGGAACTCTCCGCCAAAAGAGCAGAAGAATATCATTCATGGGTTAAAGAATATGTGTGTGACAACAATACTCTATATATAAATACTTATTAAAATTATTGAAAATAACTTATACATATATATGCAGGTTACTTACTGGAACGCCACAAATCCATTTCCTACTTGGGTTCAAGAGATAGTGCATGGACCTTGAACAAGGTCAAAACATGGCCAATGTATTTTACAAGAGGCTATTTGTTTCATACAGAGAATCACGGCGCTGGACGTAACACATGTAACTATGGGGTATGTGTTAAGGGTGAAAATTACACGGATGAATCTGATGCAGCGGATTTCTACGGAACCATAACTGATATCATAGAGCTTCAATATGAGGGGATGGTTAATTTGAGAATCACACTTTTTAAGTGCAAGTGGTATGACCCTGTTATCGGTAGACGCACTCGGATCAGCAATGGTGGTGTCATAGACGTACTTTCAACAAGAAAGTACAATAAATACGAACCATTTATTCTAGGTAAATATATATATATATATATATATGTGTATTTATTTATCTATAAATAAAACATTATTGTTGATATGCTAATGTAACTTTCATAATTTGCAAATGCAGCCTCTCAAGCAGAACAAGTGTGTTATATTCCGTATCCATACGTTAAAAAACCGAAGCAAATATGGTTCAATGTTCTAAAGGTGAATTCAAGGGGAAACATTTCTGGAGAATATGTCAACAGTTCAGAGACAACTCTTTTGCAAACCGAAAATGATGATGCTGTATTGATGACTACAATTGAAGATATTGTACTTGACAATTTGGAAGAGGAAGTACACCCAATAAATCTAGATTACGGCGTTGAGGATGTGGAACCTGAAGATGAATTCTTGTGTAATTTATCATCTTCGGATGATGAAGAACCAGATGATGAAGAATCCTCCTAATTATGTTTATGTCAAATTTGTGCAATAAATAATATGTAATATATCATGAATTGTGTTCTAAATAATATGTAATATATCCTGAATTGTGTTCTAAATAATATGTCAAAAATATATATAAAATGTTATGTTTAAAAATATAAAAATTAAATATATAAAATGTTATGTTTAAAAATATATAAATTAAAAGGATTAAATTAAGCCACTGATTAGTGACAATTAAGTGACTAAATTCAAAATACTTGGGTTTAATTACCCCAATCCGTTAATGGACCAGATTATAGACTCCTTAAACAAGCCCAGCCTTTTAAAAAATTTGTCTGCTTATATACGACTACTTAAGGACTGTTAAGCGACTATATTGAAACTGTTTGGGTTAATTAAACACGAAATCCATTTACTTGGTCCATTAACGGCCCATCACACAATTCTAACCCTAATCACTAACCTAATCACATAATCATTTCTCACTTTTCTTCTTCGTGTTCTTCGCCGTTTCTCTCTAACCTCAAACCCTAATCTAATCCATTTCCTCTCAATCGAATCGAAGATGCCTCTTGTCAAGAAGCCTGGACGCAAGAGAAATGTTGCCCCCAACGCTTCTCTCAGACCCGGTGGCTCTAATCCATCGTCTAAGGTGAGAAGACTCAATCCTCTACCGCGTCAATACAACTTCACTCCGGCGGCTGAAAATCCTACGCCTCCGACGCCTCAAGAAGAAGTCAACGTTTCTCCCCAGATATCGACATCCGCGGCACCGCAGGTCAGAAACTATCCCCCACCGCAGGTCCTTTTTCAAAACTCCGTGAATCGAGTTGGTGTAGAGCATCCATCTCGGTCATCAACCGAAGTGATGAACAATCCACCGGTTCAATCGAATCCATTGGAAGATTCTGCGAGATCTCCAAATGCAGCCTCTCACGCTCAAAGTCATCCTTCTTCTCAAGGTCACAACTTCGCAGAGTCAGATCCAGTCTTGCCGGAACTCCAGGAGGACACGTTGAGGGCTCTAAACGCGATACTTATGGTGCCGGACCGTCATAAGTTCACCACCGTCCTCTCTCCGGAACCGAAGCCTAACACGACTTGGTATGTCTACTTTTTCAAAATTTTACAACCGTGTTCTAGTTAGTTGGTTGATTTTTGTTGTCTGATTGTAGTAAGTACTCTTAGGGATTCATGTCTGTTATTGGTTGGTTGATTTTTGTTGTCTGATTGGTTTAACTAACCGTGTTCTAGTTAGTTGTGAAACAAATTCTGAAACAACTGTGTTCTAGTTTGTAAATTAGTTAGACTTACAACCGTGTTTCAGTGTTTCATGTCTGTTATTGGTTGGCTTCAGATTGTAGTAAACGAGTGAATGTGTTTAATGTCTGTTTCAGTGTGTAGTAACCAATTTTAACTAACCGTGTTCTAGTTAGTTGTGAAACAAATTCTGAAACAACCGTGTTCTAGTTTGTAAATTAGTTAGACTTACAACCGTGTTCTAGTTTCTGTCAACCGTGTTTCAGTGTTTCATGTCTGTCAAAGAACTGACTTGATTCTTTTGTTATGTGAGGTTTACTCGTGATGCAAGATCAGCACTGGTTCGGAAGATTACTAGAGTTTTTACAAACAAATTTGATGGTCCATACTACAATTGGTCATGTGTGCCTCCGGATAGACGAAAGATACTTCCTTGAGTTTGCGGTATAGTTTTATGTTCTGAGGTTTCATTCATAGATAGGTTTTGATTAAGTTGTTGTTCACTAACGTAATTCTATTTTCCTTTTTTCATAGAAAACACACACTTGGGATCCTTTAATAACAGGAACAGTGCAACAGTATTTCTATGACATATGCCAACGACGGATGAAAAACATGGTTAGCGACGTTAGGACTAGTCGAGTGCAACCTAAATGGATCGAGGGTGAGCTGTGGAAAGAAATGGTTGCTCAGTGGGAGACTGAAGAAGCACAAGAAAGGAGTCGAATCTATTCCAAAGCTCGCATGTCAGACCGTAATGGTCTCGGTCCTCACATGCACTTATCTGGGCCAACATCTTATCAACAAGTCAAACAAGGCTTGGTGAGTAACTTTGTTTTTTTCTTACACCTTTGCAACTTAAACTTATGTCTTAACCCTTTTCTTTGTTTTTGTAACATTCCAGGAAGAAAAACTTGGGAGACTAGTGAGTCTCGGTGAGGTTTTCAAAGAGACTCATACAAAGCCAGATGGTACGTATGTGGATCGCAAGGCTGAGAAGATCTTTACAACTTATGAGAAAAACTTACAAGCTAAGCTATCTGAGATTGAGTCAGATCCTTCACAAGTTCAGGAGCTCACAGCAGAAGATTATACTGCCATCTTTCTTCAGGTAAAGTTACATTTCTCACAATCTATATTTAAAGAGTCTTTAACTTTCATATTCTCTACTTACAGTTTCACCTTTTTTTTTCTCAGTCCACCGAGAAGGATTCACGAGGTAATATTTTTGGGCTCGGTAGCCTCAAGGATCATCTTCATGGTCTTCTCAATGGCAGCAGCTATCATCAACAAGGACAGTCATCATCGTTTGTAGCATTGCAAGAGCAAATGAAGGAAGCTCAAAGGATCATTGAAGAACAAGTTGCTTATGCGACAAAACGTGATGCTGAGTTTGCTGCTCGTGAAGCAGAACATTCCAAAGTTGTGGCTGAGCAACAGAAGAAGATAGATCGCTTGGAAAAGTTCATGCAGAAACTTGATCCGGCCTTTCCCGAGTTCGATGAGTCTGAATCAAGTGATGCACCCATCGACCCTCCTACATAAAGTGCATCTCCTCCTTAGGTTAATTCTTAGGCTACTTATCTCTCTCTATTTCTTACTCTAATGAACTTGACAATTTGGGATGATGTGTTCTTCCTTATCACTTAAGAGAATCAGAGTGTTAGGTTCTCTCTTTTGGTTGTGACTTATGGTTCTCTCTTTTTGGAATGGCTTATGTGATGTACTAATTACAATTATGGTTAACTTTTGGTAATTAAAAATGCAAATTTTAAGGCTTTCTTTGATTATAAATTCGAGTTATCAGCAAAACAAAAAAGAAAAGATTCTGGTTTTTAATCCCTATAGTCTTCAAATAGTCATTAAATCTAGATTTACATAGTCGCAACACAGTCGTCAAATAGTCGTCTCGTAGTAGCCAAGTAGTCGCTACATTTGACGACTATATCACAACTATTCTCAAACTAATCTCCTTCACATCGCTTTAATCGTTAAACAGTCAGCAAATAGTCGTAAATGTTTACTGACTACTTTACGACTATCTGTACACAACGACTGTTCACATTTTAATTAATCGTAACTTAGTCACAAAACAGTCGTAAAAAGTTACGACTACATTACGACTACTTTTACGACTACGTGGATTAGTCGTAACGTAGTCGCTATTTACCGACTAAATTACGACTGAATTTCCTACCGACTAACGTTTTATGACAACAGTGATTAGTCGTAACATAGTCGTAATTTATGAAATAGCGACTACTAAACGACTACAAATGCAGTCGTAAATTGCCTGTTTTTCTTGTAGTGGTTGGTCCCCTGGAAAAAAAAGTATTTTTTATTTAAAAAAATAAATTATTTAAATAAATAAGTAAAAACATATTAAAGTTTTAATTTAAATAAAACATAAAACATTGACATTAAATACATTATAAAATTACAAAGTTACAAAAACTTGAAAAAACAAAAGATACAATTAAAACATGAAAGATTAAAAACATAAACCATACAGACATGAAAAATAAAAACAAACATTTTATTCAATTCATAGAATTTTTTAATTAATCTTCATTATCTGGAAGATGTCCAAAGTTAGTCCAAATATGCTCAATCAAATTTTTTTAACCGTTCATGGACTTTTTATCCCAAATTTCTGTAAGCCGAGTAATCGTAGTGCTCATATTTGAACCCAAACTGGCGGCACCGACGGTATATGTTTGATCCACAGCTTCTCCGTCTTGAAATTCAGAAACAATGTTTCGGTAACTGTATGTTCCTCTTTCATCCTCGATAAACATATTATGGAGTATTATGCATGCTCTCATAACATTTGCTATTTTGTTTTTATCCCATAAACGAGATGGATTTTTAATAACGGCGAATCTAGCTTGCAAGACTCCAAGGCACGCTCAACATCTTTCCGCACAGATTCTTGTTTTTTTTGATACCTTGTGGGAGCCGGATAGATTGTATAAAAGTTTCCCATTTGGGATAAATACCATTGGTGAGATAGTACGCCAAATTGTACTCTCTTCCGTTGAAAAAGTAGTTGACCTCCGGAGCTTTACCGTTAAGAATGTCATCAAATACATTTGAACGATCTAGAATATTAAGATCGTTCATAGTACCTGAGCTCCAAAA